>CALYDF020001835.1:0-15786 GCA_944474145.2 Dicrocoelium dendriticum
TCATCAACGGAGCCGGCCCACACTCCTTCACAGGCAAACACAAGCACGCTGTATTTGGGGAATCAACCGCACACAAGGCGGTGGCTGGACCGTAGTCCGCTCCACACTGAGTGCATGGAACCGCTCTTTGAGCCTAGCACGGCCACAAGAACCGAGCACCCCGTCTCTCCAAGCAACAACCAACTGTCTCTTGGAGCCAGTATGAACGATGTAGTGGGTAATAGACAGGTAGGCACCTTGTCAACATACACATCAAGCGCAACCACACCGGGGATATCAAACAACAGCCATTCACTTTAAACGACAAGTTGAAATAAAATAAATCCAACAATGCATACAGATACGGTGGCATAACTCTTCGCTAATTTACCATATGAAGTAAGTGCGTTAACAACAAATCCGTGATACGTAAGAATGTCCAGAAGTTACTTAAAAATGCTACAAAACGCAACAAAATTACCGAAGATAAGCGCAATTAGTGTAAGCAACGTGGCCAGTTAATAGAACATTATTCAGGGAGGCAGAACAAACCAAATAAAGCGAAATGAAATTTAGCCAGCTTAAAAAGACCTAGTTTAAGTGTAAGTTGATTTAGCCCAACTGCGATGAAGAAGCATCAAGAATGCAACATCAGCCTCAGCATGGGGCACACATACATACATGGTTGGCGGCATCCGGTTTCGGATTTGCCTGTCACTGTAGCAAGCCACAGGACGCCTGCGCCTACAGAGGGACCATGGATGGCTTGCGCTGCACCACCCACAGCTCCAACCACATACCCCATATCCAGTGTAAACCCGAAGGAATAAGACCGGGAGGCATGCGGATGGGAACCACGTTTCATCAACGGAGCCGGCCCACACTCCTTCACAGGCAAACACAAGCACGCTGTATTTGGGGAATCAAGCGCACACAAGGCGGTGGCTGGACCGTAGTCCGCTCCACACTGAGTGCATGGAACCGCTCTTTGAGCCTAGCACGGCCACAAGAACCGTGCACCCCGTCCCCTCCAGCAACGACCAACTGTCTCCTGGAGCCAGTATGAACGATGTAGTGGGTAATAGACAGGTAGGCACCTTGTCAACATGCACATCAAGCGCAACCATACCAGGGATATCAAACAACAGCCATTCACTTTAAACGACAAGCTGAATTAAATAAATCCAATAATGCATACAGATACGGTGGCATAACTCTTCGCTAAATTACCATATGAAGTAAGTTGATTAGCAACAAATCCGTGATAAGTAAGAAATGTCCACAAGTTACTTAAAATGCTACAAACGCAACAAAATTACCGAAGATAAGCGCGATTAGTGTAAGCAACGTGGCCAGTTAATAGAACATTATTCAGGGAGGCAGAACAAACCAAATAAAGCGGAATGAAATTTATCCAGCTGAAAAAGACCTAGTTTAAGTGTAAGTTGGTTTAGCCCAACTGCGGTGAAGAAGCATCAAGAATGCAACATCAGCCTCAGCATGGGGCACATACATACATGGTTGGCGGCATCCGGTTTCGGATTTGCCTGTCACTGTGGCAAGCCACAGGACGCCTGCGCCTACAGAGGGACCATGGATGGCTTGCGCTGCACCACCCACAGCTCCAACCACACACCCCATATCCAGTGTAAACCCGAAGGAATAAGACCGGGAGGCATGTGGATGGGAACCACGTTTCATCAACGGAGCCGGCCCACACTCCTTCACAGGCAAACACAAACACGCTGTATTTGGGGAATCAACCGCACACAAGGCGGTGGCTGGACCGTAGTCCGCTCCACACTGAGTGCATGGAACCACTCTTCGAGCCTAACACGGCCACAAGAACCGTGCACCCCGTCCCCTCCAGCAACGACCAACTGTCTCCTGGAGCCAGTATGGACGAGGTAGTGGGTAATAGACAGGTAGGCACCTTGTCAACATGCACATCAAGCGCAGCCACACCGGGGATATCAAACAACAGCCAATCACTTGAGAGAGAGAGAAAGAAAAAGAGAAAAACTGGATTAATGCATAAGGAAACTGTGACATAAACCTTAATTAAATAGCATACGTAATAAGTTGTTTACAAACACATCCCAGCTAAGTGCACGAAGTCAGGAAGTATAGTTCACGGTATGCCACGAACACAAAAATCTTATGGAAATCGAATACAACTGGCTAAAGCGATATGTGCAAGTTAATGGAATAGAGCACATGGAGATATTTATATAAGAAAGAAAAGCATTAAGGTAAAAACTGTAAACCCACCACCTGAAATAAAGAGACTTAGCATGCAAGCACGCGGTTAGTAAATCGAAATCAGCGTGCCTACAAACGCTGCGCCGGCTCGTCGTAATTCTCTGCAGGACCCATCGTCGCTTCTGTAGTGGCCCCAAAGGACCTAGCTCATGGCCCACTAGACATTTATATGAGAAAGAAAGGCATTAGGAGAGAACCGAAAACCCACCACCTGAAATAAAGAGACTTAGCATGCAAGCATGCGGTTAGTAAATCGAATTCAGCGTGCCTACAAACGCTGCGCCGGCTCGTCGTAATTCTCTGCAGGACCCATCGTCGCTTCTGTAGTGGCCCCAAAGGACCTAGCTCATGGCCCACTAGACATTTATATGAGAAAGAAAGGCATTAGGAGAGAACCGAAAACCCACCACCTGAAATAAAGAGACTTAGCATGCAAGCATGCGGTTAGTAAATCGAATTCAGCGTGCCTACAAACGCTGCGCCGGTGCTGCCTACGTTCACTGCGGGACCCGTCGTCGCTTCGGCAGTGGTCCCGAGTGACCTCTCTCATGGCTCACTAGGCCTGCCTGACTAAGGCACTCGCGACCGCATGTTCTACAACACAATGCGCTCGATGTCGATGGAGTACAATTCATCGGTGCTTGCCGCTTCCGCACTTGCCGCTTCTTCTCTGCATGCATGAGGGCTTTCTCCCGCACCTCAGCAACTGCCTTCGTGATTAGATCGCGCCATGCACGCCGATCAACCGCCTTCGATTCCCATGATCTGCAATCAAGATTAGAACGTGTGAGGCTCACTTTAATCATGTCCTGGTAACGTAACTTTGGTTTCCCAGCATGCCGCTTCCCTATACTCAGCTGACCGTATAAAAGTTGTTTCGGTATTCGCGTCGAATCCATACGGCTCACATGACCGAGCCATCTCAGGTGTCGCAGTAAAAGTATGCAGTCCACTGCATACATCCCACTTCGGCGCAACACTTCCGTGTCTGCAACTCTGGCGCCCCAGCCGATTCGCAGAATTCGTCGCAGACACTGCTGATGGAACCGCTCGAGATATCGCACATCCCGACGGTACATCGTCCACGTTTCACTGCCGTATAGAAGAATGGACAGTACCATGGATTTGTACACCATCAGCTTCGTGCCAATGCTAAGCTGATGGTTGTTCCACACTCGGTACTCAAGCTTCCCGAATGCCGCTGCCGCCTTCGACACGCGATTACGCAACTCAATGTGTAGCTGCTGATCAGTCGACATCACACTCCCAAGGTAGCAGAAGCGGGAGGTGGTTTCCAATACTTCAGCACCAATGCTGATTTGCGGCAATATTGAAGATTGCACCTCCGGTGAAGGCTGAAACAGACAGACAGTTTTGCTTGTGTTGATGGTGAGCCCGAATTTGGCCGCTGTCGAAGCCAGAGCACTAGTCATGTGCTGCAACTCATCCGCGTTGTGTGAAAACAACGCACAGTCGTCAGCAAACAGCAACATACGGATAGTTGTCTCACAGACTAGAGTTCTCGCACCGAAACGACGGATGTTCAGCAACCCACCATCAATACGGTGCTCCACACGAACACCGTAAACACAAGCCGCATCAAAAGCACAAGACAACATTGCATGAAGATAGATATTAAACAGGGCAGGAGCTAACACACAGCCTTGCTTCACACCAGAGACAACTGTAAAGTCATCAGAGGTCTCTCCACTCAGCTGCACCCTCGCTCGCATACCACTGTGCAGACATTCAATTAAACTTACAAACTTACGCGGGCAACCAAACTTACCCAACACCAGCCACAGTGCCTCGCGGTTCACCGTATCAAATGCCTTGGTGAAATCAACAAAAAGCGAGTACAAAGGCTGGTGTCGTTCTCTGCACTTCTCTTGCAACTGACGAGCCGCAAACACCATATCTATAGTGCTGCGACCCGAACGGAATCCACATTGCTCTTCCGCCACGTGAGGTTCCACAATCTGACTCACGAGGCGATTGAGCAGGATTCGGGCAATCACCTTGCCCACACAACTCAGCAAGTTGATGCCACGATAATTCGTGCAACATTGCTTGCTACCTTTGCCCTTGTACAGTGGTAGCACAAGGGCATCCTTCAGCTCAGAAGGCACTTCCTCCTCAATCCACACGCGTTGCACCAAGTGGTGCAGCGCAGTCAACAACGCGGGTCCACCGTGTTTCAATACTTCAGGTGGGATCCCGTCACCTCCGGCACATTTGCCGTTTCGCAGCTGAGCAAGTGCTCTCTGCGTCTCATCCAGTCTCGGCGTATCTGCCAGATCCGCCTTCACATCGTGCTGCTTCAGGCCATTCAATGTAGGCCAGTCGATCTCTGAACGGTTGTTCAAGAGACAGTCAAAGTGTTTCCGCCAGACCTGCATTATGTCTGCAGTCTGGGTGCAGGTAGCGCCTGAACTACCATCGATCAGTGTCCTCAGCGGCTCCAATCTCGGTCCATACACCGCCTTCAAGGAGTCAAAGAATTCCTTGTGTTGACGGCGTTCGGCGTAGCATTCCATCTGCTTCGCCTTCTCCGTCCACCATGCATTTTTAATGCGACGGAGCTCTCGGGTCAGTCGCCGTCGAAATTTGCGAAACTGACTACTCTTCCCCAAGTCACTGGGGTCTGCAACATGTGCAGCAAATGCTGCATTCTTCTCTGACACCAATGCGTCAATCGTCACATTGTTGTCATCAAACCAATCAGGCCGCTTACAGTTTGCGCGCCCGATCGTCTCCTCCGCAGCAGCTGTCACCTGGTCGCGAATGTGGTGCCACAGGTCGCCCACTGTGGCTATACAGTCCACATCACCACACAGGCGTGCAGCCATCGCCTTCTCCAGCTCAGCACGTTTCGCCACAGTGCCGAGGGAGAGAATGTTAAATTTACGCCGATTCACGGCGGGAGTGCAATACATCGATTTACGAAAATATATGTACAGTTTGGTCCGAACCAATTTGTGATCAGTGCCACACTCAGCTCCACGCAGTACACGTGTCATGCGCACTTCACGCATATCACGCTGACGTACGATGACATAGTCGAGCAGGTGAGCGTGACCACTCCGTGGGTGCGTCCAAGTTGCTATATCACTCGCACTCAGTGCAAACCGAGTGTTCGTGATCGTCAGGCCGTGAGTGGCACACAGTGAGAGCAGCCTGTCACCGTTCGCATTCGCTGAACCAATGCCATGCGCACCGATAACATCTGTCCACGCTGATGCATCACGCCCAACGCGCGCGTTGAAATCACCCAGCAGAAATAGTCGGTCGCTCCTCGGCACAGACCGTATCACGGAGGATAGCTCAGTGTAGAACTGATCACGCGTGTCATCAGGATAACACATGGTCGGACCGTACGTGCTTATAAAAGTAGCAAACTTACCTCTTCCGAGTCGCAGGCGAACAGTCATCAGTCGCGCGCTGATGCCCGTTGGTTCACCCACCAGCTGGCCATTCAGGCGATCGGATATTGCAAATCCGACCCCATGTTCACGTGGTGCTGAGGCGGCGTTCCCCACCCAGTAGAATGTATAGCCAGCACCTGCTTCATGTAACTTACCTTGCTCAGCGAGCCGAGTTTCACTGAGCGCCGCAATATCGATGTGGTAGCGCGCCAGCTCCATTGCGACCAGTGCAGTGCGTCGCTCCGGGCGCTCGCTCGAGTTCCGGTCCAGTAGTGTGCGCACGTTCCAGCACCCGATGTTGAGTGCTTTGCGCGCAGGCATACGATTGCATTGGTGGGCAATCGCACGCGAGGTGGTCGTTGTGCTTCGGAGGTTTGCTTGAGGGACTCCACCCGGAGCCTTTGGCTCAATAGCCTGACCCACAAGGCAGTGGGTGGTTTGGAGGTTTGCTTGAGGGACTCCACCCGGAGCCTTTGGCTCAATAGCCTGACCCACAAGGCAGTGGGTGGTTTGGAGGTTTGCTTGAGGGACTCCACCCGGAGCCTTTGGCTCAATAGCCTGACCCACAAGGCAGTGGAGAGCAGATCCAGCTCGGGAATGTGATTGCAGAGACAGATGGGGATCTGCTTGACGGCCGTCACACGCAGCCTTTGAGGTTCTGGAACAGTTATCATATGTTTTGCGACCGTAATTGGATACGCACCTGCGACCACGGCCAGACGCAGGTGGGTTTTTGGCGGGTTTGCACCAATTTGACCAGGGGCTGCCTGGCTTGAGGCGGGCAGTAGCAAACCATTGAACACCCGGAGGTGTCCTCCCACCGTCAGAGACAATGCGTGGTACTCGTGCTCTACGCCAATCGAGCATTGAGAATATAACCCGTAACCTGTTGTCTCCCATGGCTAGGTTTTACGGGAAGTGGGCCATCGACCACTTCCTAACCTCCGG
Source organism: Dicrocoelium dendriticum (assembly GCA_944474145.2). Classification (NCBI taxonomy): domain Eukaryota; kingdom Metazoa; phylum Platyhelminthes; class Trematoda; order Plagiorchiida; family Dicrocoeliidae; genus Dicrocoelium; species Dicrocoelium dendriticum. The sequence continues at coordinate 6,615 of CALYDF020001835.1, forward strand.
AGAGGATGGACTAGGATACTGCCAGGGCGCCCACACCTGACAGGAGAACGACTCGGGTCCTCAGCCAAAGCCTTCGATTAAATGAACACCCGAAAGGCAGCGGGTCTAGCACATGGTCAGTTAGCTGACTCATGCGGATTGGTGTCCTGGATCTTAGCAGGGAGAAGGGCGAAACCTAACTCCCACCCAGCGGTCGCCACGTGGAGGCGCCCAGGACATGAGACTATGGCGCAACAGTAGCAGCAGTGGGTAGACCATCTGTCAGGATCTAGCCACCACCAGCCTCAGCGCACCATAGGCTCTCCCGCCACATGGTTGGCGGCATCCGGTTTCGGATTTGCCTGTCACTGTGGCAAGCCACAGGACGCCTGCGCCTACAGAGGGACCATGGATGGCTTGCGCTGCACCACCCACAGCTCCAACCACATACCCCATATCCAGTGTAAACCCGAAGGAATAAGACCGGGAGGCATGCGGATGGGAACCACGTTTCATCAACGGAGCCGGCCCACACTCCTTCACAGGCAAACACAAGCACGCTGTATTTGGGGAATCAACCGCACACAAGGCGGTGGCTGGACCGTAGTCCGCTCCACACTGAGTGCATGGAACCGCTCTTTGAGCCTAGCACGGCCACAAGAACCGTGCACCCCGTCCCCTCCAGCAACGACCAACTGTCTCCTGGAGCCAGTATGAACGATGTAGTGGGTAATAGACAGGTAGGCACCTTGTCAACATACACATCAAGCGCAACCATACCAGGGATATCAAACAACAGCCATTCACTTTAAACGACAAGCTGAAATAAAATAAATCCAATAATGCATACAGATACGGTGGCATAACTCTTCGCTAAATTACCATATGAAGTAAGTTGGTTAGCAACAAATCCGTGATAAGTAAGAAATGTCCACAAGTTACTTAAAATGCTACAAACGCAACAAAATTACCGAAGATAAGCGCAATTAGTGTAAGCAACGTGGCCAGTTAATAGAACATTATTCAGGGAGGCAGAACAAACCAAATAAAGCGGAATGAAATTTATCCAGCTTAAAAAGACCTAGTTTAAGTGTAAGTTGGTTTAGCCCAACTGCGGTGAAGAAGCATCAAGAATGCAACATCATCACTACAACATACATACATACATACATACATATAATACAATACATAAAGGAAAAATAAATACAACAGTTGCATGCCAGCTGAGCTACCAGCAACGGATAGGCATCGTTCCGGTAAGCTACCAGCCAGCTACTAGGCAAAAGAAAAATTATTATGTTTTACCCTACGAAATGAGATCGTAGATGGAGGGGGAGGCTAAAAGGGATGGGGAGGGACAAAGAAACTCACAGCAGGAACGCCAATGAGGTCGGCTCCTTGCCATGTCAGCAAGTGTATCCAGCCAAACGTGTTCACCGTCGTTGTCGGACCGCCAACACCAGGGTGCCAGTGACGCTCCACCCCGCGGCCAGCACAGACAGTGTAGGGTCCTTTCATATCCTCTGGAGGCAAAGTCCATCGCGTTGGGTGCGCGCGACCGGAGCCTTCCTCTGCACCGACCGAATCCCGAGAATGAAGTTAATGTCAGCGATAACTTATCTTATACATGCTGTAACTGCACACAAAATCGCCGAAGAATAAGGTGGCAATCTAGCGTGGAGGCAACGCGGCTAGTTATTGGAACTCTTGTTCAGAGTATAGCAAAAGAAAGCAAATGAAGTGGAATGAACTTTATGCAGCCTAAAAAGGTGGTCAGTTTAAGTGCAAGTTCGAGTTTAGCCGACAGCAGCTGTATAGGAACGCATCAACTCAAGAGAACGACCAGGCGTCAGCATGGGCACATATATATATGTTCCCATATATATATAGTATATATATATATACGATCGCCGTATATGTGTCAGCGCTTCACCTACGATGCCATCACGACTACAGGCACTTTATGGTGTCTTTTAGGACGGACTGAGGATTCTCGCCCAGACAGACCACGTTAGTGACGCCCTGGACCCGCTGCTGAGGAAAGGCCATCGCAAATGGGTGATGCTTGCTCGGCTCTAACGAATGAGAGAGTGGATGGAGACCCGCTTGCTTAGGCGAGAACCCAGAGAGGTTCTTCGTCTATTGAAACGCTCTTGTTTTCGTTTTTGTGGTGCACGCGTCCTCGTGCGGATTCGCACAGTACCCCGGGCATTTCTATGCACCCGTACTTTGACCGCAAGGGATGGTGCAGAATCCGCCGCAGTATTTTCTAAATCATGACTAAGCGCATGAGCGCCCGCGGCTCCTTATCCCAATCATTAACAGGCAAAACAAAGGTTGGGGATTGCTTGGGGGGTCGGAAACTTATGCGGTTTGGGTCAAGAAGTGGACAAAGTGGGGGTGTTGGGTAAAGGGGGGGGGGGGGGAGGAACATGTGGTGGGTGGTTCTCGTCTGAGAGAATGAAAGCATATAGTTCAACAAAAGGATTAAAATATAAGAAGTGGAAAGTAAATTGAGGAAAGTGGTAACATCTGTTTTGTTAATATATAATGGAGTGTGTCATTATACATACATAGTAATAAAACACAAAGCAGAAGGAGCGGGAAAAGAGAGAGTAGATATAACACATACTGTGAGTGCGAATATATTTATATTTGTAGAATAACATCCTTATTAATCATATGCTCCCTTTCAGACAGAACCACACACATGTCCTGGTTTCCACACGCGCTACTCTGTCTGTACACACTGACTGCCTTTTGTTTTGCCTTTTAATGATTGGGATAGAAGCCAGCAACGCTTATCATTTTAAAATCCGCGCAAATTTCTGCGGTACTTCGGTCAAACGGTGCAGAAATGCCCGGGTACTGTGCAACCGAGAGGACGCGTGAACCACAAAACGAAACAAACGTTTCATAGGAAGAACCTCCCTTGGTTCTCCCAAGCAAGCGGGTATCCATCCACTTCATTCGAACCAGCAAAGCTACCCATTTGCGATGGCCTTTCCACAGCGGGTTCCATGGGTCACTAACGTGTCTGTTGGCGAGACCTTAGTCCGTCCTAAAGACACCAAAATGCCTGTGCGTGATGGCCACTAGGTGAGCGCTCACATATACATCGATATATATATATATATATATATATGTAATATAGTACTATGGAGGGGTGGAGCGGGCGGAGTGAGGGTAGAGGGGGAGGGCGGAGGGGGGTGGGGTGGGGGAGGGCTTTACAGCAGTTTCGGCTAAATCAAAGGGGGGGATAGTTTAGTAGAGGAAGGGGTGGAGATGATACACATGATTAATTCCACTTCATATTCTTTCTTTTGCATATCTGTACAAGGAGTTCCAATAACTAGCCACCAGTTTACTCAACACTAATATTGCGCGGCGAGATACACAACACAGGGGCAGATGGTTGTTGCATTTAACAGCATTTATAAGTATGTCTATTGATCTACATACTATACAGGATTCGTCGGAGCAAGTAGTGCGTGGCCAAGCGATGACTTGCTCCAGAGGAATGAAGGCCCTCACTTCTGTGCTGGCCTCGGTTGGAGCGTCACGGCTCCCTGGTTGGGGTCCGAAAGACGGTGAACACATTTGGCTGGACACACTTGCTTACGTAGCGAGGAGCCGACCTCAGTGACGTTCCTGCTGAGAAGCAGAGTATAGTGAATCCTTCCCCAGCCCTTTTAGTCTCCCCCTCCATCTACGATCACATTTCCTAGGGTAAAACATAATAAATAAATATTTTTTTTCTTTTTGCCTAGTAGCTGGCTGAAAGCTTACCGGAACGATGCCTATCCGTTGCTGGTAGCTCAGCTGGCATGTAACTGTTGTATCTATTTTTCCTTTGTGTATCGTATTATATGTATGTATGTCGTTTTTGTTGTTGATGTTGCATTCTTGATGCTTCTTTACCGCAGTTGAGCTAAACCAACTTACTCTTACACTAGGTTTTTTAAGCTAGATAAATTTCATTCCACTTTATTTGGTATGTTCTGCCTACCTGAATAAGGTTCTATTAACTAGCCACGTTGCTTACGCTAATTGCGCTTACCTACGGTAATTTTGTGGCGTATGTAGCAGTTTAAGTAACTCCCGGACATTTCTTACTTATCGCGGATTTGTTACTAACCAACTTACTTCATATGGTACTTTAGGGAAGCTTTATGCCACGGTATCTGTATGCATTATTGGATTTATTTTATTTCAGCTTGTCGTTTCAAGTGAATGGCTGTTCCTTTATATCCCCGGTGTGGCTGCGCTTGAGGTGCATGTTGACAAGGTGCCTACCTGTCTATGACCCACTACCTCGTTCATACTGGCTCCAGGATACAATTGGTCGTTGCTGGAGGGGACGGGGTGCACGGTCCCTGTGGCCATGCTAGGCTCAAAGAGCGGTTCCATGCACTCAGTGTGGTGCGGATTACGGTTCGGCCACCGCCTTGTGTGTGCGCTTAATTCCCCAAATACAGTGTGCTTGTGTTTGCCTGTGAAGGAGTGTGGGCCGGCTCCGTTGATGAAACGTGGTTCCCGTCCACTTGCCTCCCGGTCTTATTCCTTCGGGTTTACACTGGATATGGGGTGTGCGGATGGAGCTGTGGGTGGTGCAGCGCAAGCCATCCATGGTCCCTCTGTATGCGCAGGCGTCGTGTGGTTTGCCACAGTGACAAGCAAATCCGAAACCGGATGCCGCCAACCATGTATTTCTTTCATTTGGCGGTAGAGCCTATGGTGCGCTGAGGATGGTAGTGGCTAGATCCTGACAAATGGTCTACCCACTTCGGCTACTGTTGTGCCGTAGTCTCATGTTCTGGGGGCCTCCACGTGGCGACCGCTGGGTTGGAGTTGGGTTTCGCCCTGCTCCCTGCTAAGATCCAATACACCAATCCGCATCAGTCAAATAACTGACCATGTGCTAGACCCGCTGCCTTTTGAGTGTATATTTAATCGAATGCTCTCACTGAGGACCCGAGCAGTTCTCCTCTCAGGATTAGGCGCCCTGGCAGTATCCTAGTCTATCCTCTTCGGAGGTTAGGAAGTGGTCGATGGCCAACTTCCCGTAAAACCTAGCCATGGGAGACAACAGGTTTACGGGTTATAAGCTCACAGCTCGATTGGCGTAGAGAACGATTGCCACGCATTGTCTCCGACGGTGGAAGGACACCTCCATGTGTTCAATGGTTTGCTACTGCCCGCCTCAAGCCAGGCAGCCCATGGTCAAATTGGTGCAAACCCGCCGAAAACCCACCTGCGTCTGGTCGTGGTCGCAGGCGTATCCTACTACGGTCGCAAAACATATATAAAACGTTCCAGAACCTCAAAGGCTGCGGGTGACGGCCGTCAAGCGGATATCACTCTATCTCTGCAATCATATTTCCGACTTGAATCTGCTCCTCACTGCCTTGTGGTCAGGATATTGAGCCAAAGGCTCCGGGTGAAGTCCCTCAAGCAAACCTCCAAATCACCCACTGCCTTGTGGGTCAGGCTATTGAGACAAAGGCTCCGGGTGGAGTCTCTAATGCAAACCTCCAAACCACCCACTGCCTTGTGGGTCATGCTACTGAGCCAAAGGCTCCGGGTGGAGTCCCTCAAGCAAACCTCCGGAGCACAACGACCACCTCGCGTGCGATTGCCCACCAATGCAATCGTATGCCTGCGCGCAAGGCACTCAACATCGGGTGCTGGAACGTGTGCACACCACAGGACCGGAACTCCCGTGAGCGCCCGGAGCGACGCACTGCACTCTTCGCGATGGAGCTGGCGCGCTACCACATCGATATTGCGGCGCACAGTGAAACCCGGCTCGCTGAGCAATGTAAGTTACATGGAGCAGGTGCTGGCTACACATTCTACTGGGTGGGCAATGCCACCTCAGCATCACGTGAACATGGGGTCGTATTTACAATATCCGATCGCCTCCATGGCCAGCTGGTGGGTGAATCAACGAACATCAGCGCGCGACTGATGACTGTTCGCCTACGACTCGGAAGAGGTAAGTTTGCTACTTTTATAAGCACGTACGGTCTGACCATGTGTTATCCTGATGACACGCGTGATCAGTTCTACACTGCGCTATCCTCCGTGATACGGTCTGTGCCGAGGAGCGACCGACTATTTCTGCTGGGTGATTTCAACGCGCGCGTTGGGCGTGATGCATCGGTGTGGACAGATGTTATCGGTTCGCATGACATTGGTTCAGCGAATGCGAACGGTGACAGGCTGCTCTCACTGTGTGCCACTCACGGCCTGACGATCACGAACACACGGCTTGCACTGAATGCGAGTGAAATAGCAAATTGGACGCACCCACGGAGTGGTCACGCTCACCTGCTCAACTATGTCATCGTACGTCAGCGTGATATGTGTGAACTGCGCATGACACGTGTACTGGTTGGGGGAGAGTGTGGCACTGATCACAAGTTGGTGCGGACCAAACTGTACATATATTTTCGTAAATCAATGTATTACACTCCCGCTGTGATTCGGCGTAAATTCAACATTCTCTCCCTTGGTACTGTGGCGAAACGTACTGAGCTGAAGAAGGCGATGGCTGCACGCCTGTGTGGTGATGTGGACTGCATAGCCACAGTGGGCGACCTGTGGCACCACATTCGCGACCAGGTGACAGCTGTTGCCGAGGAGACCATCGGGCGCGCAAACTGTAGGTGGCCTGATTGGTTTGATGAGAACAATGCGACGATCGGCGGATTGGTTTCGGAGAAGAATGCAGCATTTGCTGCACGTGTTGCAGATCCCAGTGACTTGGGGAACAGGAGTCAATTTCGCAAACTTCGACGGCGACTGACCCGAGAGCACCGTCGCATTAAAAATGCATGGTGGACGGAGAAGTCGAAGCAGATGGAATGTTACGCCGAACGCCGCCAACACAAGGAATTCTTTGACTCCTTGATGGCGGTGTATGGACCGAGGTTGGAGCCGCTGAGGACACCGACCGATGGTAGTTCTGGCGCTACCTGCACCCAGACTGCAGACATAATGCAGATCTGGCGGAAATACTTTGACTGTGTCTTGAACAACCGTTCAGAGATCGACTGGCCTACTTTGAACGGCCTGAAGCAGTACGATGTGAAGGCGGATCTGGCGGATACGCCGACACTGGATGAGACGCAGAGAGCACTTGCTCAGCTGCGAAACGGCAAATGTGCCGGAGCCGACGGGATCCCACCTGAAGTATTGAAACACGGCGGACCCGCGTTGTTGACCGCACTGCACCACTTGGTGCAACGCGTATGGATTGAGGAGGAGGTGCTTCCTGAGCTGAAGATGCCCCTGTGCTACCACTGTGCAAGGGTAAAGGTAGCAAGCAATTTTGCACGAATTAGCTTGGCATCAACTTGCTGAGTTGTGTGGGCAAGGTTATTGCCCGAATCCTGCTCCACCGTCTCCTCAGTCAGATTGTGGAACCGAACGTGGCGGAAAAGCAATGCGGATGCCGTTCGGGGCACAGCACCATAGATATGGTGTTTGCGGCTCGTCAGTTGTAAGAGAAGTGCAGTGATCGACACCAGCCTTTGTACTCGCTTTTTGTTGATTTCACCAAAGCATTTGATACGGTGAACCGCGAGGCATTGTGGCTGGTGTTGGGTAAGTTTGGTTGCCCGCGTAAGTTTGTAAGTTTAATTGAATGTCTGCACAGTGGTATGCGAGCGAGGGTGCAGCTGAGTGGAGAGACCTCGGATGACTTTGCAGTTGTCTCTGGTGTGAAGCAAGGCTGTGTCTTAGCTCCTGCCCTGTTTAATATCTATCTTCATGCAATGTTGTCTTGTGCTTTTGATGCGGCTTGTGCTTACGGTGTTCGTGTGGAGCACCGTATTGATGGTGGGTTGCTGAACATCCGTCGTTTCGGTGCGAGAACTCTAGTCTGTGAGACAACTATCCGTATGTTGCTGTTTGCTGACGACTGTGCGTTGTTTTCACACAGCGCGGATGAGTTGCAGCACATGACTAGTGCTCTGGCTTCGACAGCGGCCAAATTCGGGCTCACCATCAACACAAGCAAAACTGTCTGTCTCTTTCAGCCTTCACCGGAGGTGCAATCTTCAATATTGCCGCGAATCAGCATTGGTGCTGAAGTATTGGAAACCACCTCCCGCTTCAGCTACCTTGGGAGTGTGATATCGACTGATCAGCAGCTACACGTTGAGTTGCGTAATCGCGTGTCGAAGGCAGCAGCGGCATTCGGGAAGCTAGAGTACCGAGTGTGGAACAACCATCAGCTTAGCATTGGCACGAAGCTGATGGTGTACAAATCCATGGTACTGTCCGTTCTTCTATACGGCAGTGAAACGTGGACGATGTACCGTCGGGATGTGCGATATCTCGAGCGGTTCCATCAGCAGTGTCTGCGACGAATTTTGCGGATCGGTTGGGGCGCCAGAGTTGCAGACACGGAAGTGTTGCGCCGAAGTGGGATGTATGCAGTGGACTGCATACTTTTACTGAGACACCTGAGATGGCTCGGTCATGTGAGCCGTATGGATTTGACGCGGATACCGAAACAACTTTTATACGGTCAGCTGAGTATAGGGAAGCGGCACGTGGGAAACCAAAGTTACGTTACCAGGACATGATTAAAGTGAGCCTCACACGTTCTAATCTTGATTGCAGATCATGGGAATCGAAGGCGGTTGATCGGCGTGCATGGCGCGATCTAATCACGAAGGCAGTTGCTGAAGTGCGGGAGAAAGCCCTCATGCATGCAGAGAAGAAGCGGCAGTTGCGGAAGCGGCAAGCACCAATGAATTGTACTCCATCGACATCGAGCGCATGGTGCTGTAGAACATGCGGTCGCGAGTGCCTTAGTCAGGCAGGCCTAGTGAGCCATGAGAGAGGTCACTCGGGACCACTGCCGAAGCGCCGACGGGTCCAGCAGTGAACGTAGGCAGCACCGGCGCAGCGTTTGTAGGCACGCTGAATTCGATTTACTAACCGCATGCTTGCATGCTAAGTCTCTTTATTTCAGGTGGTGGGTTTTCGATTCTCTCCTAATGCCTTTCTTTCTCATATAAATGTCTAGTGGGCCATGAGCTAGGTCCTTTGGGGCCACTACAGAAGCGACGACGGTCCTGCAGAGAATTACGGCGAGCCGGCGCAGCGTTCGTAGGCACGCTGAATTCGATTTACTGACTGCGTGCTTGCATGCTAAGTCTCTTTATTTCAGGTGGTG
>CALYDF020001836.1:0-21118 GCA_944474145.2 Dicrocoelium dendriticum
CAGACCTCGTCCATCTTTGATCTGGTCTTCGCAAACTCAGGCGACTTTGTTACGTGACCTTGTTTATGGTCCCCCTAGTAGCCAGTGAGCATGTGTGCCAGTGCCTGGAAATTCTTGTGACCAGTGACAAATCTTGATGGTTTCTCAGTATTTAATAAAGGCCTTTGCTATAGTTTGGGGCTGGTCTACTCTGTGGCAAATGCCCATTAATAATACCAAGTGTTCAATGCTGCGCCTACCGTCAAGCGATCCCCCCCCCACGCTAGCAGCTTAGAGTGCATGAGCTACCTCAGTGTTCCCAGCAGGTTGATTTGGGTGTTGTTCATTCTTATGATTTCAAGTCCAGTTCCACTACCGTCTCTCCGAGGTCATTCGATGAAGTTACACAATCCACTATCCGATGGGCTTTTGACCAACGTTCGACTGTCACATGGAGTCATTGATTCCCGGAATACATTAGCGGAGGACGTGGTGTCATTACAAATAGTGAAGGAGTTTCAGCTTAAACTGGATGCCATTGGGCTGCGGTACCAGTTCTTCCCTTTCACATATTACATTTTGCTTTTAACTATTATTACCGTTAATACTATTGCTAGATCTTTTCCAGTTAAGCCCCGCCAAAAAGTTAAGCCCCGCCACCCAAAAAAGATAATGAAAAGGGAGGATATGGAACTTTAACTTTTACTCTCTATTGAAGAGGGTGAAATTGAGACAAGTCATCAATATTTTGCATGAAAAGGTCCATTTTTCGGTGCCTTTGCCTCCAATCGAACTCACACAGGTAGCTGTCCACTAAAGATCGGTGTGTGCCGCATTGGCGCTTATTCTCCATCTTGTAAATGTGTCAGAGAGATTCGATGGTTTGTGTGTGAGCTCCAGTCGTTGGATCCACAAAGTTTTCGGTATGATTAACCGTTTGATGAGCATAACTCATGCCAATCATTGATTCAATGCATTGGTAGATGCCCACATATCGGAAATGATACTTGAGCCGGGAGCGATGCAGGCCTGGATTGTGTCCAGCAGAGTGGCCGCAGTTCGATCTTGCACTGCATACAAGAACACTTCTTTAGTCTCCCGGCAAATCCCTCCGAAAATCCACTACTGGGGAAGGACTCACCCTGCATGGTTTTTACGACGTGATATTAGGGTTTCATCCATCTCGACATGTAGACCTGGGCCGCCGACAATCATTGGAGTCTACAAAAGCTGCCAGGCGCAAATTTCACGCAGAAAGTTCTTCCAGTCGACAGCGGTCGCGTGGCCAATAGATAACTCCTCTGAGCAGAATCTGATTGTCAGATTTTTGGACCAGCAATAAATGTATAGGATTATTGTCCTGAAATCCATCCTAGACCGCTGCAGCCAAGTTCCCTTTCGAAGACCGATTTCTTGCCGACACTGTCGGGCATCACACCTCCACCTCCACCTGTCAGAAACAGTTGAAAGTGTCATTTGATGTCCTCGTCTGCATAAACATTGATGATGAATCACTCCATGGCTTTGCAAAAAACGTCTGCTGTTTCCTTGTCATGAACGACCGCCGAAAACGTCAGAAACTTCATGTCAGGTTTTACGTGCGAACGTAGAAACTTTTTGGACAAAAATGACCTTAGAAGCGGATAAGGTGTGTTTTTATGGGGCACGTTCACATGCATTACGTACACTGGAGCTGGCAAACAGTGGCGGGGCTCAACTTTTCACGCGTGCCCTTTTTGCACTATTGATGGGGCTTGACTTTTCAGGTGTACCCTTTTTGCCTTAGTGGCGGGGCTTAACTTTTTGCGCGTGCTCTTTTTACATTAATGGCGGGGCTTAACTAGAATAGATTCCCATTACCTATGGCTATGCGGCAGCCAGTAGATTTTAGGCGGCATAGCTTTTCAAGACTCCTTTCTCAGAACGTTACGTTTCATATATGGAAAATGTAAATGAAAGAAACGCTTCTTCCGCTAAGCTGCGTTCTTGGAAGCTAACTGTCAGTGTACACGAGTGCTGCTAATAACTGCTGTCATTATCTGAGATTGCACTAAGCACCTATTGAGCAGTGCTTGCTCGGGCTAGTTTGCTCTGTCTGCGCGATATCACACTCCTACCGCAGTTGTCAACGCACCGTTGTCCTACCGTTGAAACTTGCACGCGTTTCTCCGTTCCCAGTAGCCTGAGACTCCGTTGTTATCGATCAGGGAAGTGTACAGGCGCGTAGATTGACCTCAAAGCAACCATTCCGGCATCGCCGAAACCTGGCCTGTATCACATTGCTGTCACACCGTGTGGTGATTGAGATGTACGCGTACACACACGCAGGTGATACAAGCGAGGTGTCGGCGATGCGGGAATGCTTGATTTGAGGTCAAGCTACGCCAGGACACGAGGCGATGTCATGGCAACTTTTGTGAACTGGCGTAGCAATTTGACGGACTGTGCAAGCGACTGCGCAGTTAGCCCATCGAGATACCTGTTCAAATATTCCATATGAGTGCAGCTTAAATGAAAGGCGAGAATGCGACACGATATGAAGTGCTTTAGCAAAGTCTATGCAAACATCATCCACAGTCTGACTCTGATCTACAGAGTCCGCCCACCGTTCTCGTGACATCAGTAAAGGGGTCAGCCTTTACGAAAACTAGGTTGCAACGGACTGAGCGGACCAAATGTCTCCAAAATCGTTTGCCAGTCCATCTCGAACCACCTTATCTAACCATTTCACTCGAACGCTCGTTAAACTCTCAGGTATGTAATTCGTAGGTAAATGCTTGTCGCTCATTTTAAAGCGAAACAGGCAACATCCCGCTTCCAGTCCATAGGCAGAATACTACTCTAAAGCGACATCGCAAACGGACAAGTGATGGGTCCAGAAAATTCACTTGATAGTTCGTTCAGAAACGCAAGACATTATATCTTTTGATGTGAGCCCTTTGCAGTGACTAATAAACGACCCACAATATGACAGACAAACATGGTCACTAGCTAATACGGGGACCATAAACAAGGTCACGAAACAAAGTCACCTGAGTTTGCGAAGACCAGATCAAAGATAGACGGGGTGTGATTTCTCATGTACGTAGTGGGTTTATCTACAAAATGGTGCAAAGGTACTTCCAATGCTAAGTGAACAATCTCAGCGGCGAAAACGGCAGTCCCTGTACATGTGCGGTCCGACCAATTCACTTTAGGTGCATTGAAATCACCGTTAGAGGCTTTGAGTCCTAATCCCGCAGATGGTAGCTTTACACCATTAGCTTTCCGACCAGACACATATACCAAATGTCTAAACCTGCGGTTCCTCTCATACTAACCTTGATTAACATAGCGACGGCCAGTTTTTACTCCGGTGCGTCACTGTTTTCAGTATTAGGGTAGAACTAATCTGTCTCACGACGGTCAAAACGCAGCTCACGTTCCCTAATAGTGGGTGAACAATCCAACACTTGGTCACAACGCTAGGGGCCATCTTTCCTTCCACTTTCTGTAACCTGCACATTATTGTTTAGAAGCACTCATCCCACGCCGGAGTCTACACGCCGATGAACACGATGAAAATGCGAAACCGCGTACGCCATTCTCAGATTGCTATCTCATCCTTATCCTCCCCGTATTTCTTAGGCGTAACCATTAAAGGCAAGTGCTGGCATTGCGAGTCAATTTGGATAGAAGTGGTCAGTCTAACCGCTGTCAAATCAACCTTGCTCGCTGAATTCATTCCGGCACGACGCCCCTATGACACCATTTACCCGTGCACCATTTAGTCTAGAAATCCGTAATAACGGTGAAAAGTCATATTCACGTGAACAACATAAAACGGCGAGATATACGTCAACGAAGATGATGCTCAACGTGCCCACCGGCATTCTGCTTGCATTGCAGAAATCGCCTGAGGCAATTGGCCGGAACGTTTTGGAAAGTTTCCCTGACTTCTTGAATTTGCAACATCTGTGGCGCCAGAAAAGTATTCCATCCGTCTGAAAGGCCGAAGTTACAAGGTCACAATGTGGGTCGTCCTATTCTATGCAAGTAAGACTGCGCACTTTCTACCTAAGGACCTGCGATGTTTTGAACGCTTTGATTATCATCGCCTGTGAAGCATTGCTAGCCTGCGAATCCTCAACGATGATGTGTATAGGCGAATGTTATGTGATGAAAATGTTCCAGGAGCTTGATGCGACCCCACAAAATTTGCACACCATCGCTCGCGTCATTAGACCACGAGGAGCGGGACATGTGTTCTGTTCCCAACGCAGTCGATTCAGGGCGAGCACAGCTACTGAGGATGCTTTTTAACCTCGCACATCGACGTATTGGGTCATTCTTACTACAAGCAAAACGGCATCCTGGTCTGCACTTGCCTTCGCTTAGTCGTAAAAGCACTCTGCAAAGGCCTGTATTCTTTTTCCATTGCACGCGGGACTAGGGAAATGCGTCAATCAATCGGTATAGTCGTTGTGCGTCAACCGATAAGTCGGCAGCACTTTGTGGGGCGGCTACTTCCGGCTATGTCTTTGGGAGTGTTACAAACAGTTAGTCCATCTATCCTACGCTTGGGGCACAATTCGCGAGAGTAGTCTGCACCTCGATTAGGATTACCTGCGAGCGAAGGTTGGTGCATCGCGTCACCGAACTAGCGCAAATTGGCTACTGGCGTCTAACTCAGAACAGGGGATGACGAATCTATTGCCGACCAACAGCGATCTTATTAGTTAACCGGACTAGTTCTTTAGACCAACAGATGGCAGTGAATATTTGCGTTGGCTTGGGCATATACTACGAACGCCTGGTCACCGCTTACCGAAGGGGCGCAGGGCTCGAGGTGCTCAACGCTTGACTTGCCAATGGGAAATGAACTCATTGACTACAAAACTGGATGATGTTCCTTCTTGCCTTCCAGGCAAGAGTCGACGTGACCGGCCTTGTATTTGGCTTGAGACGTTAGAGGACAAGGCTCGCAGTCGGCACCAGTAGCACATCTGTTATCGTCTCCTAGTCTGGCTGCCTGTTTAAACTGTGTTTTCTTCTTTATCTGCGGAGCAATGGCTGATTATCACGGGGGGCAGCGAAAGCCGCAAGTAAACTGTCTCGCTGATGCCGCCTTATCTTTGCACGATAGCCAGCTGGGTATGTTGTTGACAAGGTGCAGGCGCCTTAACCATGAGTGTTTGTTTAAGGCCTTAATGCTTTCCTTTAAGTTCTCTTTCTCACTCGTATTGTTCTTCTTTTAGTAGGTCAGCATGGTTCTACGGCAGAAAAGCAACAGTTCAAGTGGCTGATATATTGCGGTTGCCGATAGTGCACTGCAGAAGAAATCCTACTTCAACACACTGTGATATCATTGTCTACACAACAGACTACTTCATTGTGTATTTTACGCTCCAACACATAGCTTTGTGTGCTCCTGGTCTTAACCCTGGTTCCTTACCCTAATCATCAGCACTTCATCAGGCGTACGTGCGACCTGTTTCAACGATCCATCCCTTACATTGATTGAACACTGACGTGCGTATACCTCTCGTTGGCAATTCATTCATCTCTATACTTCGGAATTGTCATAGAAAACTCCGTGTATTGATGCACCGTTAGTTTGCGCTTGTCATTTTTGAGCCACGTTTTTTGACTAGTTGAAACTAATCGCACGTTGTTCCTAAGGGGCTGCGCTAGAAGCGTATATTTTTGGGGTTCGTACCCAGTTAATTCATGGTTTGTTTTGCACTTAGCACATTTTTCTGATCCGACTTCGTTTTTCGGATTGACACAGTTGTAGACGTTTGGTTTAATGCCTTCCATAGGATTCTGTCGTTTCCATTCACCGATCATATTTTCTTAAGATGTATAACTCCCCTCGCTTAGACGCCTTCGATGCTTCAGTTAGGATTAACTGAATTTCAGATACGGCTGTCATGTTGGAAGTTTTCTATCAATGCACCCTAAAATAATGACGTACAACTTTTCTTTCGTGATATGAAGTCGCAGAATTTTCGTATCCACCTCACTCATTTGGCTGTGGGCACATCACTCATATCTAACTGACACACTGCCGTGAATCATGCCATCTTTCATTCAAAACGCATCCTTAGCTGACGTATGCTAAGAATCGTTTCTCAATGTCTGAATATGAGCTCTTTATGCTTTCAGCATCAAGATGCTTTTATTACTTAGCGGTTTAACTTTGAAGTGTACGACCGCGTACATTATCCGCGAATGCTCATCTCGTTCTCCAGGTACTTCCCCATATCCCCTTCGAAAGGGTTATACCTTAAATGTGACACAACTAACACATAACGCTCGATAAAATTGGTTATTAAGTTATTCTCTCCCAAATTTATCGTTTTAAGCATTTCGATACATAGATCATTTTTGTGGTTTTGTATAACCATTTAACACATTGCATTATCATCCGTCAAAACCTCAGCTGTTACCTTCGCTGCATCGTGATCCCGTCTGATCAAGCTTGCCACGCTTACTTTTCGATCCAAAGAGACTTGTCAGTAAGATGTGCAACCATAAATTCTGTTGCAAGTTGCACACTCCATCTTTTGCTGTTCTTTCCTTTGAGCCTTTTTCAAATCGACCACAACACTTGCTGAATACTTAAAATACAACATTGTGTGTAAGGTTCATCTCTACACGAGTAGACTCAGCATGCATGGGTGTAGAAATGACTGAGGCTACAACTGTAAATGAGATATCTCTTTGTATTTTCTACCAAGCAATTACTTCTATTTAACCCTCTTCTATTCTGGACGCTGATCCCATCTCCATATCTGCCATAAAATTGGGTGGGCCTTAGATTTCAGTATTTCATTTGAATATGCTTACCATTTCACTGGGATCGAGCCACTTACTAGATCAACAGGAAATATAGTCTATCATCTCTTGCCATAAGGGCGGCCCAACAGAGAATATTGACAAAGACAGACCAATCTGGTACACTAATATAATCGCCAACTTATTCGAAAAGTGGTTAGAAAGGATGTGAGGAATGTTATAAACACTGGAGCTGAAATATAATTCACAACATGGCTCTCTAGACAGGCGATCCTGCGCAACCTACTAGCTGCATTAATCAAACTACATATCGGACTCCATGGACTCAGGATAGGCAACAATAATGCTTTTTCTGAAATTTGGAAAATGCATTTGATCGCGTGCCTCACAAACGGTTGCTGATACCATTAGCTTCCTTTGGAGTCCAGGACACATTACTACGTTGGCTAACAATGCGATTTGGCTGCAAACACTAAAACCGAATCTAATCCTGCTGTACAGTCAGATCAGTGGTAGTGCCTATTACAATCTATCCATATTAGCATTTCAGCACAGTTCCACTTGGGACCTTCGTAACAAAGAATTACCCTGGTTACACCAAGATGCAGGACAAATTGACTGTCCAAATTCTTTCCAATTAGATATGTTGCTCTGTGGAATCATGTCCCAGTTACAATCAGGCCTTGTGTGCACAATCACGTCGACCTTGACACGGTGATGACATTTTGTTCTTGGGAGCGATCGCCTGATGATCAATTTAATGAAGGTCCATATAACATCTAATGAATGAAAAAAGCAAAACTTTACGCAATGTCTTCACACTATAACAATGTCTTCCACTTTCGAGTAGAACACAAACATGTGACACATATATGTTGCAGAAAACACAAACAAAGACAGGCACACAACTGCATTTTGTCCATGCTATGGCATGGTATTACCTGTACGTATAGGATCTGTACCAAATATAGACAACACTTCTCCATTAATGAGATGTATACTTATTTTTATTATTGTTAGTAGCAGTAGTACAGTGGTAGTAGTAGTAATAAGTGTGCCCATGATTTTAAGCTGTGTCACTAAAACCAATTCACCTATTCAAACATGTATTTATCAATGGAGCATGGTGGTTGAGATAGCACGTATGCATGTTAGGCAACTGGGAGACAGTGACACTTAAATCAGGATATGACCAAATGGATTTGTGGCCGAACTCAATCAAGCGGTACCTAGGAGCCCTAACGCTTAGAATTTTTTGGCCTTGCGCTGCATTCTATTCCGCAGTATATTCCTGTTAGTCCTATGTTCCATGTCTGACGCCTAAGCATGTGGCTTTTCCAAGTACACGCCAAGATGATTTGTCCACCTTACCCCATGCGACTCATTCGCAACCTTCCCCGAGAAAATGCAGTTCGTTTTTACAACCAAACGCTTGCAAACAGGCACTTCAATCATTGGAGAACTAGCTAAGTGAACTCATAATTAAAGATGCGTTTCATGCTACCAACGCAACGGACAACCAGTACCATTCCTTTTACCGCTAACCTTTAACCAACGGACATTCGAGGAGAAGACTTAGTTGTTATCCGCTGTCATCCCTGGAACGCTAAAAACATATTTTTGTTGACACACGTACACTTGCTTGGTAGGTACAAAGTGCAAGTTCGACATTCAGATTCCACAAGCATGCGATCCTTTTCAGTCCAAACTAAACTTCTCTCTACCGAATGTAACCCGTATACCGCTGAAGTACCAGCGTAAGTCGGTTTTGTCCTACCTCAGCACAGCATAAACAGCGATGTTGTCCCTAGTCCAACGCATAGTGACAAAGCGTTTTCATGGATTTTCAAAGGATCGGACGCGTACACATTTTGTTGACTAAAAATCACTGCGTGAACTCTGGCCAATAGCATCTTCCTCCAGTTGGACAGAGTGCTCAGTTTCCTTATTGTTTTTCTGTCTCACAGATGGCCCATCGATTCAGGAACATTTTGCTCACTGGTTTGCTCCTACGGGCCACGCTCAAGAACATGCGGTACGTCAAAGTTATCAATTTTCTCGATGCTGAAACGTAGACAATACAAACCGATTGTTTCCAAACCTCTCTGAACTCATGATTGCTCGATCGGTTCCAAGTATCTTTCAAGAATTTGAAGCGAGAACGGTTGTCGCATCGCATATCAGCTGAGTAATCAATTGAGATATACAAGGCATTTTTAGAAGGTAATACACGGGTATCGACTGCCCTCGGATCATGAACGATAGCCGAAGCCTCACGTGACGGAGCACGGATTTCTACTGATCTCGAGAGGCAACTATAACTTATCCGAGTCAACAGTATACAGAACGGAATCCAGCCACTCCTTAAGCAATTCATATTCCTCTATAAGAATATTCAACACAGACCATAAACATATCAAGTTGAATCCAAGGTGGCACAACGCAAAAATGCGTGCCTATGTTCTTGACCAATTGCAAAGTAGTGCACGAGTACTGCACCTGCATCAGTTGGTGCAGCGGTTAGGTCCATGCGCACTTTGGCTTTGCGCTCACCCAACAAATCACCTGATGCACGCGCGGACGTCAAAACCTGTGAATTCAATCACTGTATGCTGCGGTGCAGACTAGCACACGACATCCAGGAGTGGTTGAGGAAGTACCTTACCTCCAACCCACCCACTTATGCGGCTTTAAAACGCAAAGCACAGAACTGGGGGTGGGCAAAGATGCTCCATCCGCGTCTGTTGCGCGCAAGCTAGCAGGCATGTCCGTCAACCTCACGTGGTCTGACCTATGATTAGTGGTGTCACTGCGTGTGGTCTGGTGTGGGTAATAGTGCCTAGATGAAATAATCAAAGCGTGCGGTGTTTCACTACGCGCTAGTATCGGTGGATGTGGCCGAATTACCCTGTTAACTGCAGTTGATCGGCCTTAATGATGACGTGAGCGTCAGCATCTGCACCACAATTCATGATGTACTGCAGTGACCTCCGCGGAAGGGTACCACTTTGATTGTGATAAGGTTACCGGGTTGGCAACAGCTTGCATTTGCTGATCCATATGCAATCGTTAGTAGATTGCAGCCGTTGACAGGGTGAACGAATACGTTTGTAAATAACCGTCATGAGTTCATGTGAAACGAAGATGGAACGATTAGCTATGTTAAGGTTAACGCACTCCTCACCAAAGTGCCAAAATGCGACGCATTGGATATGGTGAAACGCTGTTTGACTGAAGAGTAATCTACGGAGTGGTCGAAGATAAAGGTGGTTGAAACAACCGAGAGTAAGACATTGCGCGGTATGTTGTTCTAGCTCGGGTTTCAGTCGGAAGTAAGCACTCAAGAACATGGTGTTATCATTAGATCGTCAACGTCCACTATTTTGTACATAGTACTGGCAAACTCCAGTAAATGGCCAAAAGTTGGTATCAAGTGGATGACACATTTTGAACATAAAAGTGGATAAGAAAAGTTAGTTTATGAGGAATCTGAAACCGCTCATCATGGAGTGGCACATCGTCATACCTTAACTGCTCTGTTTGCAAGAATGGTTAGCTTCTGAACCGATATTTCGTCAACCGGCGGACACAGATGGGACACAGCACTACAATTCCGGTCACCCACAGCATGCGTATGTTGGGAGCGCTTTATCTGTGTTTCACAGAGATAACGCCATGTGCACGGAGAAAGAAGTTGGGAACGCCGCTTGGAAGTAGACACTAATGTAACTGCTGAATAGTGAACATGCGAAACCGTTAGCGAAGCACCCGTTTCACAATATTCTAAAGCCACATTAAAAACATACGGCGGAAACGATTGGGACGATAGCATAGCTAGAAGGAATTACATCTCCCTTTCAGACAGCACTAACTAAGAAATAACATTCGGGATCTGTTCAATACTGGTGTATCTGAAGGACACACTTCTCGCAGGTAAGATGACTAACTGCGTTCATAAACGTAGTCGCAACAACTGTGAACATGTGTGCATGGGACATACCGCTAGCAAACTGCGCACAGCGCTGCTAGAACACATGTGAAGCAAGTCACGACGACCTCTGAATATAATGCTCTACTGTGAGATTCAGTGGTGCCAAAGCATGTGTTAGGTACAATGTTTGTAAGATGGCCAGGTTATTCGTGAGCCAAAGCGGGACACCTCCAGATTTCTTGTGCGCTAAACCGGGACACTTAACCTACCCACGGTTGTTCCTGCATACGCAGAGTGTACAAAAATTGAACATAAATATCTACATGTATTGCTTCAATGCAATAACAAAAAGTACTGACGTTATTAGTCAGTACAAAAGCTGTGCAACTGGTTATACATAAATAAATAAATGAGATATTCTCAATAGAACGAGGTACACAGGTGAAGGCATGATCAAATATACATACAAATATAGCTGCTTTGGAATAGTGAAACGTTTTACGTAAAAAAGACGTACAAGCAAAATTTTCGTAGTTTATATACTTGAGAAGTTCGTCACATAAAACTGGGGCCCAGGAACACTATGGCGTTCGTTCGCAAAAGCTCAAGGTTACTACTATGGTGGCAATATCCAACGTTCGTCGTGATATTGCCATATTGTAATCCAGGGTTTCATGAGCACAAGGGACAAAGTAAAACTTCGATACAAATGTGTCCGATTAAAAGTTGATGTGCTGCTCGACATAGTATTATCTGGAACGACAGTTAACGAGCAATACTTAAATAAATAAATAAAGAACTGTTTTATTCTCGACAGTGCCAGACACGCCTGCATAGGCATGATTCATGGTGATACAACAAGCACTGGTTAGTGTAAAAGCGGCATAAGTTTTAAGTAACCTATGGATCCATGTGTTAATTGCTTGTGAATGTATGTAGTTAAGAACAAGTGTGGTTATGTTGCTTGAATTTGTGAATGTGACGCCGTATTTGTGATTCTTTTCGGTCAGGCGTAAGAAAGTGATAAATGAAATATTTGCATTAGATGACCCACGTCGGTGGATTGGGTTAGATCATCAGGATACGTAAGAAGCAGTGACTTTACTTAGCGGCGAGTCACATCCGTCACGTCACAGTGTTGTTTAACGGACATTTGTGACATTTACTAGAAAGAACGCTTGTGGGGCGAAAGGCCACCATGTCCTGAAACACCGCCGCCGAACTATTTGCTGGAAGGGAGTAAACCCGAACCAACGTATTGCCACCACGGGGAGGTTGTTCGACTACATCAGCATGTTGTGAAGTCGTTCGCAGGGATACCTGGCGCACTTTTCCTCAGAACTACATTTCACCAAATTATCGCTCTTAGTGTTCAAACGCTAAGTTGCGTTGTCCAGAATCTACTTCGATTCAGATTGGTGCATTCCTACAAACTCGGAAACCAGGAGCTTCAAACATTTTCTGGCATGAAGGATATGATAGTATTTGTCCAGGTTGAACTTGGATATTCTAATCAGACTGAAATGGCGTCAAGGGTAGCATTCGGACGATACGACCCTTCGATTTTTTCACAACTGCTCGGCTCATGCATACGGCCACATGTGGAATACGCACTACAGGTTTGGCAGCCATGGCTGATGAGAGATCTCACTACCTTGGAGATGCCCCAATGCCGAGCAACCAAAAACGTCATGGGTCTGTGTAATTTGCCCTATGAACGAAAGCTGCAAGTGTTCGGAGCCTTCAGCGGACTGTATCGGCGATTGCGCGGGGACCTCATTTTGGCTTTCCAGATTTTGAGAGATCCTAACCCGGTTATATTTGTGTCCATACCGTTTACTGGTTTTTTCATAGGTCGCGGGGTTACTTTGTGCACAAGTGGAGGATAATCATTCGATCGCTTTGGTGGGCTGGCAACTGACCAGTACCGATAAACTGCACAGTCAAGAGCTTGATATTGGTTTATAATGACAGGCAGTTGGATTACAGTAGGGAAGGAATACCGTGTGGTTGGCACCATATCGTAATTGACGCGAAATCTTTATCCGGGGACTGACCAACGCGAAAAATGGAGCGTTTAGTATCCTGTGTCAAGTGTTAGATGCAGGGTTACCGGTTGGCTCTGGTTAAGGCTAGGCGAGTGAGTTGAAAAAGCGGTGCTTCAGTATCATTTATGCGAACGTAACAAGTGAACTTATCAGGGCGCGTAGTCAGTCTTAACGACAATTGGTAGAACGCTGGTATGGTTTGCTGGTATAGCATTAAACGTCAGACATTCAGCAGTGTTTGTCGTCAGCATCATCATGCCCATAGACGTAAAGTTCGTGATCCAGGCCAGGCGTAAGCCGTTTGAGTGCGCTCACGTCTGGTTTATGGGAGCTACTGTTCAAAACAGAGCTAGGATTTCACTCACGGTCGAGTGAAACGTGTGTTCTCAGGAGCTGTTTACTTTTGAAACGATGTCGGCTGCGTCGCAACTATGTTGCTTCACACAACTGGGTGGTTGCAGCTTAGGCGAAGCCGTTTTCCTCAACACGGTTTTTCGAGTAACAACTTCTTAGTATTATGGGGAACCTTGGGAACCCTAAGAGCAGTACTGAGTTCGTTTCCAACTAGGTTATCAGAGTAAAACGAGGTAATTGGAACCCGCAATATCATCAATCAGGAATTGTAGGGATATCGACTTGTTCCCCAGAATTTTCTTTTCGTAGCTTAAGATACAACAAGCGTCATGTGCAGTTAACATAGCCGCAGTCAGCCGCGTGAGCGGGTAATGTATCAAAGGTGAAGCGGTTCAGGGACTAGCGGTAGTTTGCACTTACTGGTCTGTACGCAACTGCAGAGGGCTGGCATCACAGTGGCGACTGATTCAGCCCCTATTCAAGGAAGATTGCCATGCGAGTCGGTACGCGTCAGTTACCTAAGTGCACGCCGTACTCGTTAAAGGGATTACGGGAAATACCACAACCGTCTGGTCTGTTCGACCCTATGCAGTACGTAATCACTGCTCTTCACGAAATGGCTAATCGTAAGACGCCAGCAGCTCTGTCCGCGTTTTTCACCGTCCCTTCTCTCGCGAATTCATTAGGTTAGCCAACACATCTTCAGCTCTTGCCCACGGTAGATGTACCCGCATGTTCCATGTTTCCGCGACATGGGCAACAATTAATTCCCCATCTAACGGCATGTGAGTACCTTGTCCGCTATCCCATGCCAGCACTGCCGTTATCATTGAATAAATAAATGAATTCGAGATGAATGATTGCCTACCGTACCTGGACATTTCATCAGCCGAAGGGATACCGGGCTCGTTAAGCCGTCCGTCTACGGAAACCAACATGGTCCAGTAAATATCTAGGCTTTACCAGTTTTACACTGATGGGCCACAAGTGTGCACTGGTGAAAACCTTGTCCAATCGTGCTAGGCGTATTTGCTCGAGCGATTGTCTAACTGAGGAGATAGAGACAATAACCGGAACGCTCATGGAAAACGGTTAGCCTAAGCGCCTCATCACGAAGCATAGCCAAGTCAGACCGCCGAAAGAAACGGTGTTGACAGCACCTAAGAAAATGTATACCTCGAGCTCCCGTTTAAGGGTAACACCACTTCAAGCAAGCGCTTAATCTCCGCCACTCAGAGAACCTACTGCGCTGCAGATGCTGTGGTGATCAACAGAATCCGGAATTGTCGCTACTTTCAGTAAAGGAAGTGGAACCACATCGCCAAATCACACTGTATTTACCAATTTGATTATACCTGCGGCGTCAGTTAGATAGGCAAGAATGCGAAGGTTTTGAATTCCAGAGTGAAGGAACACCTGACCAAATGGGTTCAATGTGAGGTCAGCCATCTCTCGCCCAATATTCCGAGTGCACGCAAACCGCCAGCATCATCGATAAGCAGACATGTTTTATTGACCCGTTATCGGCTTCATCCCGGCTCCGTATTTCGGCTACTATTACGTCATCCCAATCCACATTTCTTGCGGTTCGCCTAGGCCGTGACGACTGGCCAGCTAAGATCTGCTCTGTGTGTGCAGAAACAGTCAGTTGTTGACTTACGGATACCCAGGTCCTAGGACGATTGCCGCCGTTCACCTCAAGGCATTTGATTGATTGGTAACACGCTTGGAACGGTATAAGATACTTTCTAGTTATTGTATTGGTACTGATGAGACAATACAAATTGCGCGCATTTACCAGTGATCGTCTTCTCATTGTGTTATTCAAACTATTGAAGGGAACTAACTGTTTAAAAGAAGCAAATCGTTTATTTATCGACGGGGCGAGAGACTGTGACGGCATAGGGACAGATCAATGCTGACATGAATGAGTTTCCTGAGACCGGTCACACATGCAATTGTAGTGTCCCACTGACGCAAACCGAACTTTGGCGTAGTATGTGAACCGATGGTGTGCATCCGTTCACACGTGACTTACACTGTGCGGCCAAATTTAGCAACACGTCATGCCCTAGTTACATCGCTCGCACGTGTTCACCTGTGGCCACGGTACGCTATGCCACGTAAGGACAGGCTCTCAGGGCTTGTTGCAAGTGTCCATTCAGTTGTACACGTGGCCACCAGCTCTTTTCGCTACTTAGCCCCTGCTTCAGTCGAGCGGTGGATCAGGTGTCTGTCGCCACCGTGACAGTGCAGTCCACCGTTGCTGACCCCGCACGTACCTTCGGTCTGTGGCTGCGTAGTACGAGGCTTGCATGCATGACCTGTCGGCCGGTTCGATCAACCCGCCGCACCTTCGATAGCTGCACCTCATCCAGTCTGTTCATATAACCATTGGCTTTGGCGATGCACACTGGATCAGCGATCAAAATTTTGAGTGTTGACCGTAACCCGCCTAATTTCCACGACAATATCTGGGTAAATCACATGCACTCAATGTGGCCATACGTCCCGATTTAGGCGAGACAGTCCCGCATTTCAAGCTGCTGTCCCGCTTTTTTAGAAATGCTGGGCGGGACGCACTAATGTACCGCTTTGAGGTCGTAGACCTCAGAATGTCCCGCTTTGAGCATGTAGAATGTAGGTGAAAAAACCAGAACCAAACAGTGGCGGTGCGTGCACACCATAATGTAGGGAGGCAGAAGGCAGTGATTGCCCGGAAGACAAAAAGACCACTAAAACGGGGGCGGACGGAAACGGGAACTGGCGCAGTGAGGGAGAGCAGACGGAGCAACACTGGCTTGACGGAACGAGACGAGAACGGGGCACGAGCGGCGTCCGGTAGTGAGCCTGAGCCAGGCAGAACGGAGAGGGTATTCGTCGAGAACGCAATAAATAAGACAAAACCGCCGTTATTGTAGCATCCCGGACCAACCCCAAGCACTGTGTGTTGCATCCACGTTCACGCAAATCACGAGCTATCGAACGACACCCGGGCCGGTCAGAATGGGACGCGTAGAAGCGGAGATACGGGGGTGAAATGGGCGGGGAATACCCCGTCACGAGGCCCCCAAAGTGCATGGAGGTGTCGCGAGCGGAAGCCCGGAGAGATGGTGCGTCGTGGGAAGGAAACGTGACTCATTAATGTACGTCTGCGTGGGTGTTGATATAGCTTGTGATCGCGCCAATAAAATTTGTTCTTCATTGCCGCGCCGTTCTTGCTACAATAAGACCAAAATAAGTGGGCCGGCATGAGTTTGGCGGGATAGTCGACTGCGTGGGTGGACAACGCGGCAAGGAAACATTTTACCACAATATGCAAAGAGGGAAGAAAAGTGATGATGAGATTTTTGGAACTTTAGTGGAGAATGCCTGCATTTTGTCCAGTTTGGTAGGAAAACCATGTCTAAACGAACGTGTAAGGAGAGCGATTTTCCATTCATTAAGAAGGCAACACGCGACAACGATTCGCATGTTCCGTGTGACAAATGCAAATCCGAATTTTCTATGGCTCACGGTGGCAGATCAGATATCATAAAGCACTTAAAATCGATCGTTCTAAGGCATGCGTGTCTGCGGCAGCATCTTCTACCCCTGAAATAATTATTTCCGATCAGCAACGTTTGGAAACACAGAAGCCAAGTTAGCAGCCGCAGAAGGTACCTTCTCTTATCACGCTGTATTTCATAACCACGGTTTCCACTCCATGAATTGCATCAGAAAGTTGGTAGAGAAATTGTTTGAGCCGAAGTTTGCTTGTGCCCGCACAAAATGTGAGGCAATAATAATAATGATAATAATAAAATTGATCATGATAATAATAATAATAATAGTAAATACTATTAGTAATCATAATAATATGACTAATATCCTGTACCCATTTGCCAGAGATAAACTTTAAGAAAACTGAAGAAAGCAAAATTCGTGTCAGTGATTGCAGTCACAAGGAAGTAAAGATGTTCGCACTTCTTGTGAGATACTTTGTGTCGTCATTGGGTACTGAGGTCAAGTTATTAGATCTGCATTCACTTACTGATGACACATCGGACACAATTTGTTCATGTATAAAGAAAGTGTTTGAACAAGGTAATATGAGCAGAAAATTGTGGGATTTTGTGCTGACAACACCAACACAAATTTCGGTGGCGTTCAGAGAAGAGGACAAAACAATGTATTTGCGAAATTGAAATCTTCCATTAGAGAAACACTTGTGGGAATTGGTTGCGTGGCTCACATTGTCCACAACACATTGCAAACGGCAGCTGACTGTCGTCCTATTGATGTTGAAACAGTTGTGGTGAAAACATATTCTGACTTTCACATTTACACTGTTCGTGTTGAAGAACTAAAGGAATTCTGTGACTCTACAATGGTAGAATACCAACGCATTCTAGGATACGGGAAAAGCAGATGGCTTTCACTTATGCCAGCAGTGGAGATAATCCAGAAGGTCTTTTCAGCGTTGAAATCCTATTTATGTCTCGACAGAAGTGTCCTACAGTATTACAATATTTCTTTGAAAATCCCTACCCTGAGCTGTGGCCCTTCTTTATGCACAACATCTGTCATTTTCCACGCTACCGTACTATTTGAGGAACAAAATTTTTCAGCACTGGTACTGTCGTCTGCAATGCACGAATTCCTGCAGAATTGCATGGACAAGAGTAGAAACAACTTTGTTCCATCTGGATACTTGTGGCTTTGTATACAAATATACTTTGTACGCAAATATACTCGGACGAATAGAATGACGTTCGTTTGGCATTAGTCTTGTTTCTTGTGCAGGCCATACAGCCGCCTTTTGACTACTACGAATAACTAACCTAAGCAGTGATCCGGCAGACATTACGGTTCCTGATCTAATAAGAGTACAAACTTCTCAGTGGGTGGCTAAGTTCATTTGAAAAAGTTTAGTATGCGGTAAAGCTCCACTATTCATGATCCGCATAATCATTGATATCGCACATGAACTTAGGGCACTGTTCTTTTACCGGTTTTATATAGTTGCTTCTGACCGTCTTCCTGTGCCATCTGGTCAAGTTTACTTGCCTCACATCGTTTACTTGTTAAGTTGGGCTGAACCCACGGTCCGAGTTCTCCCTGTTGTTCATGCGGTACTGCAGCATCCGTGCCTCAACCGTGACTAGCACAACGTTGGATCGGTATAGTTGACTGCATGTGCAATTACAAGAACCCGAAGTGCAAGCGAAACTGCTTGTTACCACAACCATAGCTAATACTAAGTGCATCCGTTCAGACAATCGCACATCAACTCATCTTCGTAATCCGTGATGGAGGTTGCATGGCACAGGTATTTTTCTGTGTTTAGGGGTTGTTTGGTGCACATTACTTCGGCGTTCATTCATCCCGCGCATACAACTGCGGTACTAAATTGTTCCTCTCCTTTTGAGGAGTCAACTCGGCCCGATGTTGGCTGGTTGCCGTTTCGCATCCTGGTATTTTCACTCTACTGATAAATGGCGCAGTAGCGGCTGCATATTCCACCGCACACTGATCCCGCGTCGGTTCCGCTCGTTCTTTTGATCAACCACTCACACCCCGGGTCTTCAGGCTAAAGTCGTTGGAGCGCGTGTACGGTTCACCCACTCATGTCCAGGTTAATTCTTCCCCCGGGGTCTGTAACCAGGCTACGTTCACTTCAAGTTCAAGTTCAAGTGGGACTGGAACGATAGGATGAATCCCGTAAGTGTTCCTTCTTGAGCGGGTCGTCGATCCAGGAGTTGATAGGGGTGCTCCGACTTCTTGATGGGTCTAAAAGGAAAACACCCGAAAAACACCCTGGTCCACCAATTTAATGCCCACGTTCCTAACATTAGCTGTCCCAGCTGTGTCAGTTACGTGAAGTAAGTAAGAGAGGAAGGAGAATCGAAGGTAAGGGAGTAGGGGAAATCAGTTAAAAGAAGAGAATAATACCAATGACGAGGAAAAGCAAAGAAAATAGAATCGAAGTATGAAGATGGGAATTTGTCAGGAAAACGGAAAGGTTTCGTGTTGCCACCCAAGAGCATCTAGTTGACGCTCAAACCCCTTAACCGTAGCTTCCTTGACAACATTTTCAGGAAGCAGGTTCCAGCGCTCGATGACTCGACGCGATAAGCGTGTCTCCGCTCTAACTCGATCGGACCGCGGCTTGTCCAGCTTCATACAATGCCCGCGGAGACCAGATAATCTAGCAGGACTAAATAGCATGGACAAATCAGGGCCAACCTTCCCAGTCAAAATACGGTAGGTTAGGATTAGGTCCCCTCTAATCCTTCGATAGTGCATTGACTGCATTCCCAAACTAAGTAGGCGTTCGGGGTACGTTTGCCCTCGTAATCCCTTGACCAACCTAGTACCGACACGCAACACCCTTTCTAGTGCCATTTTGTCCCGGACAAGGCATGGTGGACAGGCCTGGACGCAATATTCTAGGTGGGGTCGCACAAACGCTGAGAAGAGCTTCACAAACACATCAGCGGTTAGGGTCCCAAAAGAACGACGGATAAACCACAACATCCGGAACCCTTTACTAGCCGCCTTCTTCCAGTTGTCTCCAGAGTGTAATGTGGAACAGTGGATGACACCTAGATCAACCTGATGAGTCACGTGAGGAAGTACAGTCCCATCGAGCACATAACTTGTGGAGGAATCAGACGCTCCGATACGCAGCACTGAACACTTTGCCCGGTTTATAGGCAGCAACCACAAGACAGACCATTCCCAGAGTTTATCCAGAGCCCGTTGAAGAGCCATAGGACCTCCAGGGATATCAACAATATTCCAGAGCTTTAGGTCATCAGCAAATAAAAGCGATTGTACCTCAAGCTCCTCCGGCAAGTCATTCACGTAGACTGAGAACAGCAGCGGACCTAGGACAGAGCCTTGCGGAACGCCGCTAAGCACAGCCTGTCGAAACGAAAGACTGCTTCCCACACGAATACACTGTTCCCGTCCATCCAGAAAAGCTGACACCCACTGGAGAGCACGACCAGCTATTCCATACGACCTCAACTTCAGCGAGAGTCGCGAATGGGGGACAGTGTCAAAGGCCTTGGCGAAGTCAATGAACACCGCATCCACCGCATGTCCACTGTCTACGGCTTCAGCCCAGCACTCTCGAGCTACCAGCAAGTTCGTCTGACACGAAAATCCTTTGCGAAAACCATGTTGCTCGACGCTAAGCAGGTTAAACCTACTTAAATGGTTCTCCACTGTATCTCGTACTATTTTTTCAAGTAACTTAACGACCACGCTAGTCAAGCTGACAGGCCTGTAATTAGCAGGTAGGTCTTTGTCACCGCACTTGAAAATCAGGCAGACCACAGCCTCCTTCCATTCGGTAGGCAAGATACAGCTGTTGAGTGACTTCTGAAACACACAAGTCAGAGGTCCACTGAGTTCCCCTGCCAATTCGTGCAACAATTTTGGATGAACAGAATCTGGCCCAGAAGCCTTAGTTGGGTTCACCTCTTTTAGCAACCGGAGAACTTGGGACTCCGTTACAGGAATTTCATCCAGACAACAGTCCTCAGGGACTCTTGGAACTAACTCTTTGCATGGCGTATTTGTCTCGCGGACAAAGACGTTTGAGTACTGCTTACCAAGCACGCATGCCTTGTCATAGTCGCTATAGGCATGGGTCCCATCTCCTCGAAGCAATGTTGGAATGGGCGAGTTTGCACCACAGCGTCGTTTAACGTAAGCAAAGAATCTCTTGGGATTTTTCGAAGCAGTATGAGCTAAGCCCTTCTCATACTGAAGCCGGGCCAACCTAAGATGTAGCTTGCACTCATTTCGAACCAACCGATATTTGTCAAACGTGCCGTTTGACGGAGCTGTTCGGTAAGCTCGCCAGCATCTAGACCGCTTCTTTAACAGGCCCTTCCCCGCGGAATCTATCCATGGAGGCTGCGCTCTCGATTCCCCTTCTGTTTACCTTTGGGATGGGAGGTGCAGAAATGTCGACGACGTGAGCCTTAAGCTTTTCCCAGGCTATATGAACAGTGTCGGTATCAGATATCAC
>CALYDF020001837.1:0-25008 GCA_944474145.2 Dicrocoelium dendriticum
CAGACACTCCGCCAATCAGCTGTTCTGAACCTGTCTAACTTCACATCCAATCGATCTTCCAAGCTATGCTATTGGTGTATTTTGCCTTATCAATCATTGCCGCATCAAGTGAGTTTGACTGCTCGGCGTATGTCTATACGTTTGGACAGTCAATTGGTGTATTTAAAGCAGTTAGTCCCCTTCAGTAGTTTGAACAACGAAATGAGAAGACGAATATTGGCAGATGCTAGCATTTCGTATTATCTCGTCAGTACCAATACAATAACAGGGAAATTCTTTTATATGTCTTACAGGGCACAGTCAAACCAATCAAATTTATTGTTGTGATCCCTGTTATCAGACTACGTCCACGGCAACCGCAGGTTGACAACTAATTGCTTTTGGACACACAAAGCTGGTCTAATTCGGCTTATCGCGACAGCCTCGGCAAATCGTAAAAGGAGTGCATTAGTATGACGTAACAAGATCCGGAAAGCTGATAAGGGATTGACCTGGTGACGAGTCGCCAAGATGTGCCTGCCTATGGAGGACGCTGGTGGCTTACGCGAACACGTATCATCGGAGGTAGATTGGGTAACTTCACGCTGAACCCAGTTTGGTAGGTGTTCCTTCACTCGGGAATCTAAAACCCGTTCGGTCCTGCCGATGTAACTGATACCGCAGTCACACACGAATGGGTAGACACAATGGGATTTGGCGCCGACGGGTTCATCTTCCTTTACTGAAGGTAACGGCAACTTTCGGGTTCTGTTGATAATTACCGCCTCCGCAGCACAGTATGTACGCTGGATGGCCGAGACAATCCGTTTGGTTATCCTTTTCGTTGCAGTGTCACCCTTGAATGGGAGCTCAATGTACACCTTCTTTTTAGGGGCTGTCAACACCATCTCCTTGGGCGGTCTAACTTGGCTATGTTTGTCTATGAATCGCTTTGGGTAGCCATTCTCCATAAGTGTCTTAATGATCAGCTCTAACTCTTCAGCCAGGCAGTCGTTGGAGCAAATACGTCTGGCCCGAGTGAATAATGTTTTTACTAGCGCGCGCTTGTGTGCCATCGGTGAGAAGCTAGTGAAGTGTAGATATTGGCCAGACCACGTTGGCTTCCGGTATACAGATCGCTTAATCAGCCCATTATCCCCGCGACTCATATGAATGTCGAGGTACGGAAGGCGCCCATTCGATTCGAATTCAAAAGTCACATTCAGGTTGGCGTGAACATTATTAAGTTGATCTACTAGTTGTTCGATTTGCATTTTTGTGGAACCGAAAACAAGGATATCATCCACGTATCGTTTGTAATATGGCAGCTGAGAAATCTGTCCACTTAGTTTCCTCTCAAGCATCAGCATGAAAAAATCAGCCAGTACCGGTCCCAACGGACTACCCATAGCTACTCCGTCAATTTGGCGATGCGTGTTGTGGTCGAATCGGAAAGCGACATTCTCCGTGCAAAGTAACAGGGACTGTCTCAGGAGGTCTGTCGGTATTGGTAGACGGAAATTCTCCTCTTCTATCATTCGGCAAATGTAATCAACTGTCTCAAGCAAGGGGACATAAGTAAATAACGATTGAACGTCCACTGAACACATAACCTTGTCGGCTAGGCTGATTTGGTCTAGGTCTTCGATTATTTCAAAAGAGTCCTTAATGCTGTGCAAATTGTAGTGCTGCCTTAGTGGTGCAAGGATCCGAACTAACCAACGAGCCAATTTGTGCTGCGGGGAATTTACCATGGACAAAATGGGTCTTAGTGGCATGCCCTGCTTGTGAGTTTTTGGTAACCCGTATAGCTGTGGTGTCGAGGAACCGCTCGGCTTCAGGTGCTTGTAGGTGGTTTCATCAATTACACGATGTAGGAGAAGCGTTTCAAGGTGTCGGGTTATACGGGCCTCTACTTCTGTCAGACATTCTATCTTGTCGGTGTGTTGAAACTTGCTTTCATCACTTAAAACGCTTAGCATTTTTTGTACGTAATCATTCTTGTTCATGACAACTGCTCCTGAACCTTTGTCCGGTTTTAGTACAACCACTCCCTTATTTCTCAGCTCTCGTAGTGCTTTTAAATGACGGCTTGTAAGCGCACACTTTTCGTTTACCGGTACCATGAGGACTTCATAAACAATGTCGGTCAGCTTATTCCTAAACCAACTGACAGCATCAGGACTGGTTGACTGAAGTTCAGCAACTTGGTCGAAAAAATTCTCAAACTGTGCTTCAACAAACAATCGATTCAGCTTATTGGGAGTAACTTTGTAATCTATCCCCAAGGCTAGTGCTTCTAGCTGCATATCATCAAGCTGTACGTTTGACACATTCAAGACGTACTTACCGAGATCACGTGTAACGGGTTGGTCATTTGCTTCCATCAGGGATTTCAGTAGACGCTTTCTGCAAGTTTCTTTCGTGCGAGCGATAAGTCTCTGGCAAAAGATTGAGAAGACAATACGGCAGCATAGGGACAGGCTCTCCACAACCGGCATCAGGCGAGTATGTGTCTCCATCAGAGTTGTTAGCTTTGCCTTGGTCGTGTCTAATTGCGCTGGTGCAATGCGTCAAAGATTGCGATTGGAAGGCGCGAGCTTGTTTCTGCGTAATAGTTTCAGCATTGATGTATTTCAGCATTGGTGTATTGGCTGGCTTCGAAGCGGTGCTGCACGGCCACGGTTTCGCCCACTTGCTTGCAATTTTGCTGGTCTTTGCTTGGCTTTTAGATCGGTCCTCTGAGGTATTCACCGAAGTTTTTATTGCGTTTGCGTGTGCGGAAACCGCTTGAGGTTTGTCACTTTTGGAATTTATTGTTATTATTTAATAGGATCACCGTTACACCGGCGTTGAGTTTTTGTCTTATCCCCGGGGATTGCGGATCTGTTTCGGTCTTGAATTTGGACTACCGGTGGCTAGGCGTATCGTTCAAGGTTTCTAAGCCTTTTGATGGTTACAGCATATGCCACTGATTCATCAGCGGCGGAGAAGGGCCACCATGACTGTTATTTAAAAACGATAGTGCGCGACTCATACTCCACTGTCATGCATGTTGTGAACGCGCCGAGGGCAGGGATGGCCCCCCAGAGCTGCGACTGCCTCTGCGAGCCCCAACTAACCGAGGTGGCATGTAAGTTCTTAAGGCGCTTACTGATTATTAGTGAGTAGTTGGGAGGTTTATTGTTTTAGAAGATTCGTCACCAACGAATTTGCTGGCTCCTAGGATTAATATCATAGGTTCTAATCCGGCCGTATCCCGCGGGTGTAGGCTACTGACTGGTCTCAATAGGACGAAATGATGGCCTAGCGTTTTCCTGGATGTGTAGTTTTGTCTGGCTGAGTCTAGCTGCGACCATCTTCCCCAAATACCTAAGTCCTTGTTACACCATTTATCCTAGTTGACACCACAGCAAACCTATGTGTAGCTACACTTGGGTCCCCTGCTTGAATCTAAAACCGGTGTCAACGGTGCTGAATCTATTTTGCAACCCATATTTGGGCACTACGGCACATTTTGGTTCACCATTTTGCTTGGCTACGTCCGCGAATTACTCCACGCTGAGTGAAGTCCGGTCAACCTGAATTGTTTCACTAAATGCCCAACCTATTCATGTAACCAGGACCAAGTTTCTTCATATTGTAGTCACATATGCAACTCTGTTGATCATCACAGCGGCATGATAAAACTAGATTTACTCACGCATGTTCCCCTTTACTTTCTGCTATCATTCTGCTTAATGACGTGTCCCCAGCCTGCGGTTTCTTATCAAGTGCCACGCGTCCTGTATAAGTGTTACATCTGTCGATGACATTGATTAGTTTGTTCAGTTACACCGCGTTCTTATTGGTTTGCCTCGCATTGACCAATCAACAGGTCTGCACGCCATGCTTTAAATCGTGTGTCATGTGATCCATGTGCGCAGCTTTTGGTCCCGATACACTGTTTCCTACTGTGTCTTGTTCTGACTTACTACTGTCCGGGGCCGCTTTGCTTAACCTTTTTACTACTTAATGATAAGGTTGCTTGTTTTAGAGCAGCTGAGCATATTACCTCCCGTGTCAGTGCGCTATCGCCCTCAGGTGGACATCCTGAGAAGCTGTTAGTCAATCGGTGCTGTAACGTGATCGCACGGTTCACTGAGTCTATTTCATAGTGTCTTCGGTTATACGTGGCTTAGTTTGTTAAACAGGAATTCATTCAACCCGTCTTTTGCTTGCCGGGAGAATCTAGGGTAACATTTTTATCGCAAACATTCTTTTATCGTAATCTTAAAGTCCGTGCTTAGGTCTAGTGAGCTAGGGATTATGACAAAAGCCAGTCCAGTGGTATAGGCGGTTGAAGAATTTCGTGTGGCTTCGTCACATCCAGGCTGTCACACACCTATTACCGTTCGAGAAATGCTGCGAGAATGTTTCTTCCCATTTAGACCGGCTAGCAACAAGAAATCTTTCTCAACTATCAGAATTTGAACACATGCTAGCCCCTCTCTGGAATCCAACGGATGTCTCTGGTTTCAAAGACAATCTTATTGTGACTGTATGACTGAGTCACGAAGTGACGATGCCAAATGAAGTGCCGAGGGCGTCAGTGACTTGTTACTCTTCGTCCGCTAGTAATTACCGTGGAACTCACTTTTGTGTTCTTCGGTAACGGGTAACATTGGATCCGATATTTTAACCATTATAGCAACAACAAATATTTGGCATATGTTCCAAGTTGGTAGAAAAGTATTACTTGTAACATAGTCTTACACTGTTGCGTTTAAAATTTCGGCCAATACTAAACAGTCGCATTTGTCGGAAATAGCCGAATGAGCCGAAAATTTTTGGCTTGTCGGTCGCATTGGCCATTGAAAAGAAATGTGCGTTGGATAGAATATTATTTTCTCTATGGCTTACTTCAGCGGGCATTGTCATTGAAATTTGTAGAAGTCGTAGGAACAGAGTGCAGTATTAGTAAATCCGTCGAAAGTCCGTTACTCGACTAGGTTTATAGGACTAGTCTCTACTAGTCCGAGAGTGTTCTCGCGCTGGTAGGGATGCCAGAAAACCAGAAAGACGGGCACAACGGATTGTATTCGCGGAAGGCTACAATCGAACGAAAACGAATGAAGCGACGAGAGCGTACGTCAGTGCCGGAACTCACCGTGGAGAAAAGTGGTGAGCCGGATGCAGTTCATAATGGCCGTAGAGTCGGCATTAAAACAAAAAGCAATATTTTATGACTGGGTAATAAAAGTGTACAAAAACAAGAAATATCTTTTGGGTTGCTACAGGTTGAAAAGTCATGCGCGGAATTACTTACACTGCAGCTTTCGGCAATTTTTGGTTTGTTTTCCTACACTAATCCTTGCAACTATCAAGTCCATGATGGCGTACACTTGTAGTATTTTAAAGTCCTTGCGCGTTTCTACCCTACTGAACACTCCAGTTTCTCACAGTCAAAATATAACTAATAATCTGCTGTGAATCTGCAAGAGACAGCAATTTTACTGATGAGCATCACGCTGGATAGAGGCGTGTTCTACGGAAGAAAATATTGTGGACCATGAGTGCACCTATTAGACAGCTGGAACATCCGATAAATAATGAGTAAATTGCATAGGATTAATTGCACAATCTGCTGCCGTGAATACTCGAAGCTAGGTATAATCATGCTTCAAGACGCCTTGCCCGTTGAGGAGGTGGACGGCATTGTTGTAGCGATGGAGGGATTCATTTGCAATGATGTGGACGGGTTATGTACATACCGGAACCGTATCGGATCCCGCTAACCAAGAGAGAAGTTAAGAAAACTATGGTTGCTCACGGTGTTCCTGAGCTTACATATTCCTCCTCCGACGATACTGAGGTACACGACATGGGACGATGGCACTACAACCATAAAACCTTTCTCTCGAGAATGTCGTCGCCACTTCATTGACAAGCATCCCCATGTCAATTAACCAACAGGAGCATGGTCCCCGGCTGTTGAAACTGGTGTTACAGTCTGAACTAACAGCACAAACTCTTCTAGAGAGTTTGAATAAGTTCAGGAGCAGGCTACCAGCAGAAATCCGTTTGAAAGCAGGGGGTCACAACCACGATCCCTTGACAACCAAATGGAAGCGGCAATTTCAATGAAAACAGCCGTTGTGGGATCCGACGCGGTGACGGTTTCAACAGTCATCATAACACCTGAGCGAATATAG
Organism: Dicrocoelium dendriticum; assembly: GCA_944474145.2. Classification (NCBI taxonomy): domain Eukaryota; kingdom Metazoa; phylum Platyhelminthes; class Trematoda; order Plagiorchiida; family Dicrocoeliidae; genus Dicrocoelium; species Dicrocoelium dendriticum. Next base: position 6,174 of record CALYDF020001837.1, read on the forward strand.
CAGAATAAGAGCAACCAACATGGTCCGGAGCATCTGATGCCAGGATATATCCTAACTTCGTCTCGATAGCCTTCAACCGACCCAAAAATTTAGTAGCCGCCAATCCTTCATGAATAGGCATAAACTCACTCGCTTTACCTGTCATATACAGCACGTTTCTGATTTCCGAGAAGATCTCTTGCATGTACACAACTGCTCAAGACCTACTCAGAAAATTAGTTGTATTGAGCCTATGCAAACGTCACCAGCTTGGGACTCCATCGCTATCACGGAAACATGATTGCGCTGTGAGATAACGGATGCCGAAATCGAGCTAACATCTAGGTCCAATGTCCGGAATGATCGAGCCAGCAAAGGTGGGGGGGGTAGCCCTCTACTTTTGCAATAACCTCCAGTGCGAACTCATACATGATTCGGAAACCGAAGTGCGCGACTCCATTTGTTGTCGCTTACTGCTGAGGCGGAACGACGTTGACCTAGTGATGGTTGTCTACCGCCCACCATCGTCTACACCAGAGATAGACTTCCATTTGGTGACTTAGTTGAGGCGAGTGATAGGCAAGAAGTACCATCACCTACTAGTCGCTGGCGATTCCAACCTACATGCTCTAAAATCCCTGGCCACGCCAAGTGAGTGATTCAAGGCAGACTTACAAGGCATTGGCTTAAATCTTCCCCTTTATGGCCAAGTCACTTCGCCCAACAGTTTCAGGGGACAAAACAGGACATCCATATTTGACCTGATATTCACTAATGAAGAGCTCATGATCGTGAGTGATCATCGCTACTCCTCTAGGCCGCTGTTATCATACAACTTGCACTTCATGTACCCTTGATATGCTGAATACTCTGAGGACATAGCTCAAATGACACGGACCACAACCAGCTACGACACCTTGACTCGTTGAAATGACCGACTGCGGTTTCCTAACCGCTGATGCGCCGTGGATGCTTGGGAGCGTTTCGACGATAAGTGTAACACCTTGGTTAGTAGGACATCGGAAACGAGGGCAATCAGTTCAAGAAACGGCATTATTTATACGGAGTAAGACACGCAAATTTATGGTGACCCGTAACGCGGCCTGCTATGCCCACCAAACCGATCCGAGTCCCAGTAAATTGAGGGCGTACGTCGTCCACCGTAGCCACTGTATCCTACTAGTGCAAGAGGAGAAAGTAGCATATCAAAAGACTTTCGCAGAGCGATTAATTGCAAATCATAAGTTTCTGTATAAGCACATAAAAGCGTTCGCAAGATAAAAAGTGAATTTCCCCCTTCAGACAGCGGATGGCCTAACTCAGACTGCCAAAGAAGCGTCGAACTTTCTACAGCAACAATAGGCACCAAAGCTTTATTGTATCCTGTGGTCTCCTAGACCTTTGAAATCTACTGTGCTTCCACTAGGTGGCACATATATATTATTTAAGGCAGACAACGTGATGGAAAAGCTACTATCCGGGCGACTGCACAACTGTACCGGAATTGACGATGTCCGCCCACAGAGGCTTGTTATGGTGGCTAATGTTTCGGCCGAACCCTCAGCGCGGCTGTTCCAATACTGCCTTAACGGAAGGCACGTTACTGCAATGTGGAAACACGGGATAATAACTAATCTACAAAGGCGGTTGTCGTTCCGGCCCAGTTAATTGTCGACCCTTGACTTTACTGCCAGTTCTTTCAAAAGTCATGGTGATTATCATTGTTGATGCACCCATGTCTTATCTGGACGGTTTACCTCACATTGCTCAGCAGAAACATGGCCTCCGCCAGAATCCGTCGTGTGCCACTAATCTATGGTGTGCACGACATGACTAGACCGGAACCCCGGATACTAGTGAAAGAGTTGATGTGAGTTCCCTTGACTTCCCTAAGGTATTCGACCGTTTGAACCATCGTACCTGTCTGACTAAACATCAAGGATGTGGCACTGGGAACCATCTCACCGGGTGGATCTACAATTTACTCTTGCAGAGGCATCTGGAGGTGAGAGTACGTGAATCCATGCCAGACCCAATTCACGTCGAATGAGGTGTGCCACGGGGCTCGGTATTGGGGTCCCGACTATTTTTGGTCTTCATTAACGATTTAGTAAGCCAAATCACGTCAAACTGTTTACTCTACGCTGATGACATCAAAGCTTGGCAAAAGATCCGGGCTCTAGAAGACCGTATCCAGCCTAAAATCTAGCTTGACTGGATCAACGGATGGCCGGTTAGAGAGCGCTTTTGCTTTCATGTAGCCAAGTGTCGAGTGCTCCTTTACAACACCGAATGACTTTCACGTATAACCTGGAGGACCTGGATCTACAACACTGTTCTTATAAAAGGATCTTGGTATGGTCGTCCAGAAGGATCTCGGCTGCTTGGAGCAGTCCGAAAAAGCATCCAATAAGTGGATCCAATTTGTCGCGCTTTTACGGAAGGCTTTCGGACGCTTCGAGCCATCTGTTATCCACCAACTACTTCCCGCTTACATACGCCCTCCAAATGCATATGCGATTCAAGCATGGCATACATGGCTGAATCGGGATCCCACTAGTTTGGAGATTCGGAAAACTCGGGAACCAAAAATTTCAAGCGGCTACGTCATTTATCATACTAACAGCGTCTCCGAATACTGGGCATCTTAAGCGGTCGCCATCGGCGTTTGCGTGGTGACCTAATCATGTTTTACAAAATTCGAACAACGCCAATCGCTCGCGCTCTCACTTGTTGTAGCTGAGTCACAACGCCAGAATGAGAGGTCAACACCTCGAACAGACAGAACAATACAGTCGGTTGGAGTGCTGAACAAACGTCTTCTCGCTGCGTGTTCGCCACACCTGGAATACCGCCTCACAAACTGGTACCTCAGCCCCCACGTTATCCGTGTCCAAAGCCCATGTCGACGGTGCACTGGCCGTGCTACGCCATACCACGTAGCACACACAATCCAGACAAACAGCGGAAAAACAACTGTACATCAACCCACCTCCATATTTGCCTGGTAATCACAGACGATGGTCTTGGGCAATACATAAAATCAAGCGTGGACTGCTCAGAGGGGGAACACTGTAACCTGCAACTTGGCAGTTTGTGGTTATTCATTATTTCACGCTGCTATTTTTTGCCTTCATTTTGTTCACCCCTAGCCGTTCATCCGGCGGGACTACTCAAGCTTCGGCTTTTTTTCCCGCAATATACCATGGCCTATTGACAGTAACAATCTCTTGTGGCACAAGTCAAAAAAATAAAGTTTGGCTCTCCTTCATCAGGTACTAATTACTTCAGGGAATATTATTGACTTGTTGTCAAATATCTTCATTTCCCCCAGCTGTTCCACCTCTGAAGCAGATGAATCTTAATATCAGTTCACTACAACTGTCACCGACCACTTTGGTCTGCCTTTTGCTGATAATTGCAATAGAGTTGAGCGCACTTTTCCCACAGCTCTTTGGTTGCAAAATGTTATAACCCCCCCCCCCCGAGAATTGAAACAACCAAAAGAATGTATTGGTTAACAATTCGAAGCTGTTTTGTGTGGAATCCGGCACCGATTGGTAGTTCTGCTCACTTAGAGTTCAAGCTTTGGACTGTCACCTGTAGTTAGACACATCATCTGGAGGTAACATTGCTAGAGTACAGGCTTAAAAGAAGACGATGTTCACCACAGAACCTGTATCGACAACAACAATTGATAGCAGCCATGGACTGTAATCTAATGTTTGACACCGCTATATTTGCATACTTTAACCAGTTAACGAGGTACCTCAACTTCTGTTTTGATACCTGCTGTCCTATGAAAACCATTTTCATTCGTGCGTATTGGTCGTCATCTCCATAACTTAAACGCTTGCTTAGACTCAAGGCTTTCAAAAGTACAGACCACCTTGCACTGAAGTCACTATTTATATCAAGTTAGATTTCTAGCCGTCTAAACCACAATACTTCCAGACCAGACTAGGAAATAATTGTGTCGAGATATCTAGTGGATGGTGAAACAACTTTGTGGAGTCTCCCACCGAATATCAAATCCAGAAGTGGATGCTGCAGACTTGAACCACAACTTTTGTTGTTTCAATGCAACTACACCTCTTAGTATTATTCTCCCTGACTGCAAACCCCTAACCTCTTAATCTGTTATTGAGAGAAATACAGCACACAATAAACTGGCTGCAGCTGAATTCCAACAAAGCAAGTGACCCGGAAGAACTCTCTCCCGTTGCCACAAATTGTGTGCCGATTCCTTGACCCAACCTCTTGCAGACCAGTACACGCGGCGTAAAACTACTGACCGTTGAAAAAGTGCTAAAATAACATCAGTGTTAACATTCTTCAAATTAATAGCGACCAATTGCCAGAAGTTCACTAAAATGTTATGGGCCTCCAGAAGGTTATCCCTGAAGTGATGCTGATTCAAACTCATTCAGATGATCCGCCCCAGTTTGCTTATCGTAGTTTGTACTCTACTCAAGACGAATGAGCCTATTTTGCACATTCAGTGCTGGCATCAGTAGACAAGTAAAATCCGTGTGAAAATGTTTTCGCGACTATAGTAGTGCTTTCAGCAGTGCAATCCGAGAGCGACTTTTGAGAAACCTACATGATGTCTGAATTCAAGCATCTACTGTCCACCTGCTGAGGGACTATTTCACTGAACGTGCCAACTCTATTCGATTTAGTAATAGAAGTCCCTCGCTGCTCATCACAGCCACCGGTGTTTTTCACGAAGCCATATTGTTCCCATACGCCCTTTCCACTTGCGTCACCTGATTATTTGCCTCTGATGAGGTGATACTGCTGAACTATGCAGGCAACGTGGTCCTGGGTATCCAACATCCGACTGCAGCCTTATCAGCCAAAGTACAGATCTGTCTAGAAAACGTATTGTTGTTCAAATCTCATTTTCATCGCAGATTACACCAAAATGCAATGACGTCATTTTCCCCCTATACAAAGGGCGTCGTTATCAACAAATTCTCATGGAACGCCCTGAACTACGCATATAAGGTGAAAGGCTGCACTCTACTTTGCCAGTGTAGTTTCTAGGTTTCACACTCAGTCTTCGTCGTTCTTGGTTACTAGTTCGTTTCACAAACGTGAGGAGAGTTTTCTACCACGCTGCTCGTTTGTGGTCCTCGTTTGTCCCTCGTTATGTTGTATTGCCATGTATTGCCGTCTATGTTATACCCCACTGGGCCTATTGCTCCACTGTGACGTTTCCCAGTTTTCTAGGAAGATATTCAAAATCCTAGATTTGCAATTGACGTAACTGTCTCAGGTTACTCGCATTACACAACTGACCTTTTTGATATTCATTGCCTACTCATACCAGTTCATGCAAAAGGCTTGCTTCAAAATACCCACCCATGCAAGTCAACCTGTACATAGTGCACTGTCTGACTGTATAACAAATTTCTAAACCAGACAGAAGTATAGATCCATTTATTATCGTTCATGTGCTTAGCAGTAATCCGTAGTTCATGCGTGTTTTATGCAAACTGTGCGCACTTGGACTTGATCTCACAAATAAGTTTGCATTTTAGCCATATTGCTGTCTATGCCACTCATTAACCTATGCGATTATCTTTACAGTGCTGAAGGTGTATGTATAACAGCTTAATATTGACTCTTTTGGATGTATAAAGCTTTTGCTTGAATTGAATAATTGATTAAATTGAGTCGACTCGACCCGAATCTTCTGGCCTAAAAGATGACGCTGTTATGACATATCATTCGCTTATATGCTTATGAGTTCCATATGTTGACTTCCGCATCGTCCAGCTGATGTCTAACTGCCCTGATTGTATACCATGTGTGAATTGACCCATCCGCTAAGTTACGCAGTATATAGCGGATGCGATTTGGCCTTGACCAGTGCAATAGCGTTTGTCTTGTATGGAGTACATCAGGTCTCTTAAGCTGTGTCAGCTGTGACCCCGACTAATCACGGGAATATTTTTCAGTTCGTGGGTGGACAATGTAACATACATGTTTCATGTTTTCTGTCAGAATATGACGCCATGTATGTCATCTATAAACTCCAACAATTGCCTGAATCCCTACATCCATACATCTATGTGGATGTAACCTTCGCTAGGGTGAAAGATACAACTAGTTGTAGTGTTATTATAGCCGCGTCATGGTCAGCAGATGGTCCACGAGACCAAAATCCACTGTATGGGATTTGCAAGGAAGGGCATACATGCCACCGTTTAGCTCATAGCTGATTCTGCAGTTATGTACCTAATCCAGCATTCCCTGATCGATCGTCCTCAGTACGCATAACAACGGCCAGAAAGTACCAATGGCTAAATTAGGGCCACAAACAAAATTCAAGATATTGAATCCCTCTACCACGTGGACTAACAAACAGGGCATCATACTCAGCTATGCTTACACACAAGTATAGGTAATGAAGACTTTGCACTGTCCAACTCTGTCGCAACGGTCCACCACTTTTGTATGTGCAAAAGAATAGATCCATTCAATAATGCGTTCGCTTAGCACTTCCCTCCGGACTGATAACCAAATAAGTTTGGTCTGTGCTCTCTGAATTTCCGCTAACGGCGTTACAGATGATCGTTTTTGTGTAAATTAACTGGGGCACGTTGAAGTGGAAGGTGGCGTGATAGTCACTGAAAGTGACTGAGGAATGCTACCTAAAAACCGATCAGCATGTTACAACCGCACACCTATTCACAAGCAACAATTCCACGACATGGGGCGTGATTGGTCGGACGCATCTACGCTGTCACCTCAACTTACCGCTTTGCGCAAGATGACACGGGTTTTACCGCGCCTGACTGAAGTACGTGGTCGCACGAATAGTCGGGATCCTAGTTTCATCCAACAGGACCATCAAATGCTTTTTGTGACATCGTCGTTATGTCAGTCTCATAAAGAGATTTCGGCCACTTTCGTCGTGCAAGATTTATTCATCCAGTTAGTCAATCAGAAACACAGAGGATGTCTTCCATTCTCATGAGCACGATGATTGTGAAACAATGGCTCGCTACCAGAAGCACTGGCGCTATTTTAGTGATACCCTTCTCTTTTATGATTTTGTAGCTGCTTTAATGTCAAGGCACTCAAGAGCAGTAAGTTCCACTGGGTGCGACCCAAGGATGATGAAGATTGTTCTTCAAACTCTGCAGACTGCACTTTGGCTATTGGCAAACTAGCAGTCACTTCGGAATAGGCTGCCAACCGAGCTCCGTTTCAAAGCGACGGTTATCCGACTTAAAGAGCCACCTCAGCAGAAAAATAAACGGGGACCCCATTCGAACTTCACACTGGTTGCAAGCCCGAAAATAGTAAGCATCTTCCTGTGCAATCCTGTAGCCACACTTCTCGCACTGAGTAATTTGAGTTACCAGGGGGGGCTAACTGCGACGCCACCGAATCCAACTCGGAGCGACACACCGACAATACCGTCAACAAAAGCCTATTGGCCAACCACACGAGGATCGGCAGAAGCTTTTATACGAGTCACATGTATTTCAGTTAGCTGTTGAAAACCGAAAACTTTCCTGCATGTACACTAACGCCCAAGTCCTCTTCAGAAAATTGTTGAGCTTCGGCTGAGTCAGGCGACAAACTTTTGAGCTCTTATTTCGATAACCGTGACCTGCTTGCACTCATAAGTTGCTGATGACGGAATAAATGATCGTCCCTTCAGGAGAGGTTGCGCAACGACCTACAACGCTAACCATTGGATGATACAGAGACGCGGATGATCGATTCGCTATGGTTCCGTCTGCGTCTTACATACGATGACAAGTACTGCGTGGAATTCGTTTACTGCCCCACACTGTCCACTCCAAAGATGGACCCCAGCCTAAGAACGGCATTGATAGAAACCTTACTGCCTACGCACAACTAAGTTCTTATCTCAGGCGATTTCGTTGTATACGAAATTAATGTCTTGCCAACCCGCAGAGAAACATTCAAGGCGGAGCCGCATGATATTATTGCAAGTATTCCACTGTACAATCATCTCACCTCACATACCAGTTACAAAGCTAATAGCCAACCATGGTACTAGAACTCTTACTTTCAAACGAGGAGCTCATGATCGACAGGCACTTAATTGACAACTCACTAGGGCTAGGTGATCATGCCACCATAGCTTAATATTATGTGTGTTACAACTGCATATTCGGAGGACCACCGTGAACGAACACTTATTATCACACGCTACAACAGTTTGGCTGACCTGGTTGTGATGGCCGATTGGGACTTAGCAAAGCGCCTAGGTTCAGTTTGTATGGCGTTTCAACAATCTGCCCGTAACTGTTTCAAAAGTTATGCGGGTTTGTTCTGCAAATCCATGGTCGTTCAGCAGAAGTAGAACCTCGAAAACGCATGTCACTAAGAAATGCAACTTGGAACATTTACGGAACCCGTTCTGGCCCCGAAACCTGGAGCGCATACGTGACCTAGCGCAATCAATCGTAATATGCTTGTCCGTGAGGATAAACTAACTCACCAACAACATTTGGCTTGTAAATTTGCGAAATAGGAGCTCCTATTTAAACCATACTAACATTCAAAGAGTGAAGCACGGTATTCCCCCATTTAACACGACAGTCGGAGTGTCAGTCTGCACTGGATAAACATCCAATGCTATACGGGTGCGGTATGCCCCGACCTTCCAACCAGACCTCCGCCACTGTTACACACCAATATCCATAGTCCCAATTTAAGTACCTAATAACACCCAGGATACTGACACATTTTTGTTGAAGAAACTGTCTTCAATACGCACACACAGTTCTCCAGGTATAGAAGACATTTACGCGAGGGTTCTGTATGTAACTGCAACGGCGCTGGCCGAACCACTATCTCAACACTCCCAAGGGTGCTTGAATAAAAAATTGCACCTACCGTGCAGCAGTATGGAGCGATCGCGCCAATCTTAAAATTGGTAGTCGTTCAACACCCGCAAACTATCACCCAGTGGTCCTCCTCGCTTTACTATCCAAAGTGATACTTTAGTGCTTTGTAGAACGGTACGACATCAAAACACCGGCGTACCACGGTTTCCGCAAACGCGGCTCAAGGATAACCAACCGGCTGATTGTATGTGGTAGTTGAATGAAAGCGGCCGAGAAAGTAATGGGACAGATGTCATTTACCACAAATTCTTCAAAATTTTCGACCGCCTAGACCGTCGCATTCTACTTCATCGATTTGAATGCTAGTTGTTTGGGCACGATGTTCTTTAGTGGATCAAGAATTTCTTGCAACATTGGTAAATGAATGTAAGAGTTGGAATTGTGCTGTCCGATCGGATTCTAATCATATATGGAGATCTACAAGGATCAACTCTGAGTCACGTCTGTTTCTCGTGTTGACTGACGAGCTTATGCGTCTGATTGCCTCGGATTTCTTATTGTTTGCTGATCATGTTAATATTTAGTGGACGATTGCCGACCAAGGATATCACGATGCACTTCAAGCAGACGTAGACAGGGCGTATGAATGGTCATTTCAGAATCTGCTCCAGTGTAATTTGTCTAACTGGAAGGTAGTCTACATTTCTTATTAGTTAAACATTAAATACAAGACATGGAGACCATGTCTTGCAAGCAATCACCCACAAGCGTGACATCATGACATTTATCCAAGCTGAGTTGGGCTGCCCAGGTCAAACAAAGAAAGCGTCAAAAATGGGTACCAATACCTTAGTATGCTGAGGATGTTATTCGGGCAGTTTGATTATTCTGCTTGTCCACAATTGCACAACACATACGTGCGGCCTCATGCGGAATACGCTATCCAGGCCTAGCAGCACTGGCACAAACAATCTCTCGCAGTGCTCGGGACTCCACAGTGAACAGCCACCAAGCACATCCAAGTGTTGTTGCACCTACCAAATAAACTTGGGCTGAGGACTATAAGATTGTACAGTGTTCAGTATCGGTGCAACATGCTTGGCGGCATCCGATTTCGGATTTGCCTGTAACTGTGGACAGCCACAGGACGCCTGCGCCTACAGAGGGACCACGGGTAGCTTGCGCTGCACCACGCACAGCTCCAACCACACACCCATATCCAGTGTAAACCCGAAGGAATAAGACCTGGAGGCAAGCGTATGGGAGCCACGTTTCGTCAACGGAGCCGGCCCACACTCCTTCACAGGCAAACACAAGCATGCTGCATTTGGGAATCAAGCGAACACAAGGTGGTGCCTGGGCCGTAGTCCGTTCCACACTGATTCCATGGAACCACTCTTGGAGTCTAGCTGGGCCACAAGAACCGTGCACCCCGTCCTCTCCGGCAACAACCAGCCTGCTCCTGGAGCCAGTATGAACGAGGTAGTGGGCGATAGACAGGTAGGCACCTTGTCAACATGCACATCAAGCGCAGACACACTGGGGATATCAAGTGACAACCAAGCACTTGAATCGACGATATCAAATAAAATAACACGAATAATACATACCAATATGGTCACATAACTCTTCACTAAATGAGCATAGAAAATAAATTGGATACGAGCAACTCCGCGCTAAGTTCAAGAAGCCAGAAAATTTGTCTTAAAAAGTGCTACAATCGCAACAATGATATGCAGTACACTGCATACATTCTACTTCGGCGCAATACATCCGTGTCTGCAATTCTGTCGCACCAACCAATGCGCAGAATCCATCGCAGAGACTTGGTGAAACCGCTCGAGATATCGCACATCCCGTCGGTAATCGTCCCCTTTTAGCAGTCGTATAGAAGAACCGACATCACCATGCATATGTACACCGTCGGCTTCGTGCCAACGGTAAGCCGGTAGTTGTTCCACACTCGGTACTCTAGCTTCCCATATGCCACGGCTGCCTTCGATATGTGGATACCCAGCTCACTGTGAAGCTGCTGGTCAGTGGACACCACACTCCAAAAGCTAGCGGAAGCGGAGGTGGTTTCCAACACTTCATCACCAATAGTGATTCGCGGCACATTGCAGATTGCATCTCAGGTGAAGGCTGAATGAGACAGACTGTTTCGCTTTTGTTGATGGTGCGCCCGAATTTGGTCGCTGTGGAAGCCAGAGCACCAGTCATGTGCCGTAACTCATCCGCGCTGTGCGCAAACAATGCACAGTCGTCAGCATACAGCAACCTAGAGATAGTTGTCTCACAGATTAGGGTTCTTGCACCGAAACGACGGATGTTCAACAACCCACCATCAATATGGTGCTTCACACGAACACTGTAAGAACAAGCCGCCTCAAACGCACAAGATATCATGGCATGAAGATAAATATTAAAGGCGGCAGTAACTAAGACACTGCCTTGCTTCACACTAGAGACAATTGCAAACACATCCAAGGTCTGTCTACTCAGCTGCACCCTCGCCCGCATGCCATTATGCAGACATTCAACTAAACATACAAACTTAGGCGGACAACCAAACTTACCCAACACCAGCCACAATGCCTCCCGGTTAACCGTATCCAAGGCCTTGGTGAAATCAACCAAAAGCGAGTACAACAGCTGATGTCGTTCTCTGCAGTTCTCTTGCAACTGCCGATCCCCAACATATATATATATATACATATATATATATATATATATATATATATATATATCGTGCTGCGACCCGAACGGAGTCCACAGTGCTTTTCCGCCACCTTCGGTTCCACAATCTGACTGAGTAGGCGGTTGAGCAAAATTCCGGCAATCATTTTGCCCACACAACTCATCAAGTTTATGCCACGATAATTCGTGCAATATTGCTTGCTGCTTTTGCCTTTGTACAGTGGTAGCACAAGGGCATCCTTCATCTCAGGAGGCACCTCCTCCTCGCTCTATACACGTTGTACCAAGTGGTGCAACGCAGTCAACAACGCAGGTTCGCCGTGTTTCAACACTTCACGCAGGAACCCGTCGGCACCGGCACACTTGCCATTTCACAGCTGAGCAAGTGCTCTTTGCTTCGCATCCAGTGTCGGTGTGTCCGCCACGAATAATGGCCTACATAATTCTGAGGGTCCCCAACCACGTCTGTCGCCACCTACTACAACATTAGCAACACAAATTTGAAGGGGCACCATTTCAAGTTAGTCACGCAATACAGTCGGCTAGAATGTCGCTGAAGCGTTTATTCTCTTCGTGCCTGCCAGTCGTAGAAAGCCTTCCCAAATGAACAACAACCTTATTAGCTTTTCATTTAGACATCATTTTTTGCATGTTTTGTGATTGATAGGAATGCACGAAATGACTACTTCATCGCATAATCTACGTCTGATTTTTGTTTTTGGAATTATAAAGGGGTTCCCTTGTTTTAAAAGGTGTGTCACCGGGATTAAACCATTGGTACTTTCTTTCACTTATTCTTCATGCAATTTATTTAAGCATCCACTCTCGCTTCGTTTCAGGAACTAGCGCTCATCTACGGCGGTAAGCGGAGCGCCACCGTGGTTTGTAACAGTACTGTGGAGTTGTTGGCCATGTCGCGCTCGGACTTCACAAATATATTTATGAGTGCGTCTCTTGATCAAGGTGCAGAGCATGTGGAATTTCTTCGCGCCCACCCACTAATGCCAGTCGCGGTGCTAAAGGTTATAGATGGGGCGAATGAGAAAATTCTTCTGTTCTCCTACTTTCGGTAAGCAAAAGGGGGCAGGTGATTTTTAAGTTAGTAACACAGTGAATGCTGATTGGCGAAATTACCTAACCTGTATCAGTGTCGAGCACAGCTGGGTTATCTCGCATACCCTACTACTACTAGTATAGTACTACTACTGCTTACTACTACTACTGCCACGTCTTTTGACAATATTCCTTGCATAACGCTGAATTCCGCAAATGGTTACCTACTTAATTACACGCAACACGTGGATTTAGTGGGTTTGCAACTCATACCGGGGGGGGAGACATAGAGACTGGGGGCTGCCATATTCAGCCTCGCACTAGGAAGCTGCGTGCAACTAATATCACGACGATTAATAATCCATCGTAGGGTCATTTGATGCACCCTTTGTGGACTGAGACAGTCAACCGCAATGTGGGTCGCGGCTTACTTTGAAGTTACTTTCGGCTAGTTTGGTCACTGGAACCTTGCTTCAAAGAAACTCATTCTCACCATTCTCCACGTAAGCTAGGGTCGAAAAACAGCCTAGCTATTGTGCTGCCATACAATTTGTTTAGGTGGTATTTCAAAGAAAGAAGATAAAAACGCAAAACGAAATAAAATTAGTACTACACTCTGTCTGTCATTATCATCCACAAGTGTACCCAAGCAAGTGCGTTCATCCTCCAGACGCTGCAACCAAGGCAGACTTCAAAGTGTGGACCTTCACTCTTCTTGACCTAAGTCAAGGATTGGTCTCCTCACCATTTCTTCCATCCAAACATGGGGCACGTAGTCAACGCATGTGGCACAAGGCGTGCTGGCATGTGTAGCACATGATGCAAACATCGGAGACTGGTCTGTAAAGTAGTGCTGCTGAGCGGCTTCTTTCAAATTCCTGCACCATAAACAAGACATAGGCTCACTGCGTACACGATGCTCCAGCCGGGTGTGAGTTAATCTGCGTAGGCACCCACTGTGTTCTGCAATGTGAATTCGTTGATTACTGCTCGGTGTCCCAGCGGTAACTACGACAGCCGGCAAATTCTACGCTCTGCATCTGGTTTACAATTGGGTTACATACACCATACTCATGCTCAACGCTTAACTTATGCCCACTTTGAAATACTCCATCCACAACTGGCAGTCTTGGCGCAAGAATGACCTCACAGCGCTTGGAAATCCACAACTAAGAGCGACCAAGTACATAAAGGGTCTGTTTCATCTACCTCACCAACTGTGGCCAAAATCTCTTGGGGTATACATTGGGCAAGTTCGAAGAATGCATAGTAATTTGATAATAACATATTTGCTCCGCAGGAATCCAAACTCTACTTTTCGTCGCCTTCTGTAGCAAAGTCACACCACTACTAGGAGAGGTCACCAGCTAAATCTGGCCACACCGTATATCAGGGTAGGATGTTGCCCGAATTGCTTTTCATTTCGTGTGTGGGCAACTTGGCACGCCCTCGGCAGTTACGTTCTTTCTTCACCCACACTAACGGTATTCAAATGACCCCTCGATGAAGCACTCATGCATGCACATGACCCTAGGTAACACTATATATACGCGGGCGCCAACATAACACAACCAAGCAACGTGTTCATTTTCGCTTCCTGCACTTCATTAGTTAAACGCTGCTAGAGTGGGATTTCGTTAGGATGTACCCAAACTGAATTTACCTACCAGGTCGGTAAGAGGATGTAATATACGTGTGAGCGTTGTCACTTCCATCAGTTATTTTTCTCACGGATTACGTGAAGTATAAATGCTCCGCATATTACTTTGTGTGTACCAATTCGATTCCCATTTCAAACTATCGTTATGCGACAGCGCGGTTAAAGCAATAGTTGTCCAACCTGACGATTCATCTATTCCTTGATTTTTTTAATTTTCACTCTAACCACCCCACGGGACTTGTCAGGCCCCTGCTTTTTACCCGTGATAAATCAGTGTTCGTATTACTGGTGAGTAGCATATGGCATGCGCTACTTGCAACACCTTATTCATGAAAGAACTTTATTTCTTAACGTCATGCGCTCCTCGAGTTCAGCAGCTAGCATTTTTCCTTCAACACATCAATACCACATATGTATTTTCCGATAAATTGCGGCTCATATCTTAATAGATCACAAGTCTCTCTTGTAATCCGAGAGCGTGTCTTCGAGCCTGCTAGGGGATCAGGCGACCCACCATGTATCCTTAGCCCAGGCGCGACTGTTGGTGGTTTCGCAACAGCGAAGCGGCAATATTGCGTATCCGCGTACTGCTGATTCCCAGTTAAATGTGAGATCTACTCTCTGCTAATTGGAATTGATGATCAGGAAAATCTGCGATACTAGTATATCAAATTGTTTCTTATACATATTAGATACTTGGTGTAATTGAGGGTCGGGTCGTCGCAATCAGCTCCCAAGCAACCAGCTTCGGCAGCATTCGGAAAAGCCCTAGACGACCGGTTAGTTCCATTGGTACTCGTCAGCAGAGCGCATCACACGGATACTGCAGTTTATGCTACTAAGCCATGAGCGACTGTGACAAACAGCTATGTCTAAAACAGTCAGCCCTTGGCACAACTGCTCACTGGTGTGTTTATCAGCCTATATGGTTAGCTAGTCCCCTGCACTGCTTACTGATAGCTGCAGAGGGAAGACACTACGTGTTTCCGTGTAAATCCGCCTACCGAATTCACCGGTCGGTCTGAGTACTGACTTAATGTTCCACAAAGGCAGATAACATGAACATCGGTCAAACTCGGCACGGTCAATGAAAGGTTAGAAGCGTAATGTTGCTTGCCTGAACAATTCCAAGGATAGAAATAGATGGAGCGCATTATCTATTCCCTTAAACATTGGTTGCAGCCGATAGCAACCCTTTCGATCAAAGATGTGGTGAACTGTTTTTTTAATTTGTGCAATCAGCACGAGAGTAATCGAAGCCTGAATAGTTGGCAGGGCACGGGTATGCTGAAGCGAAAAGTTGGCTCTGGTTTATTCAGAGGTGAGCTGTCATGGATAATGAATAAGTCAAACAATCACGCACGAAGGAAGCTGGGTTATACCTCTCCTCTTTGCGATCAACTGACGTATAACTGGGGTGCCCTAGAGACTACCGCGACGAAATTTAAATATACACGAGCATCTTGAAATATAGTTCTTTTTAACAAGCTGCAAAGTACCCCAATGATCAGATTGTACGATGGTTAACCCGACCAGATCTTCGCAACCATTTTCGCTATCGTTACCAACTCATTAGTGGTAACGGCCTACAAATACGAGGTGACATCTTTTCATAACCTACGTAAAAGAGTCCTGTACGGCATTAATCAATGAAGCTGGGTTGGAAAGATGCGGTAGTTTGCTTGTTGTGACAGTCTGTGGAGAAAACTATTTGTGAACTTTGGAAATTCGCTTCTTTTCTCTCACAGATTTTGAACGCCTCTCTCTATTGTAGACGCGATGCAGTCATCTGTGCAGACAGTAACGAGAGTGACTGGATCTACTTCATCAAATCTGGTCGGTGTCGCATAATGAAAAATGTTCAGCTTCCGAGTAAGAGGAGAAAGGTACAGTCCTCCACACGTTCCAGCTACCAGAATCGTGACTCCGTCTTGGTAAGTTACGCCGACCTCTCGACCACGTAATTCCCCGTTTTAGCCCCCTCAAAAAGCATCAAATAGATCTCAAACAAAGCAGCAATTACGCACCTATTTTATCACACTGAAAGTACTGGAACGGAATGCTGTATTTGTAAGTCAAGAACAGTTATTTCAGCTACACGTTGTAGGGGTTAGAGCCCATCGTATTCGCTGCATTCGGTGGGACTACATCAGTCAGCCTAGTATCCGATGGAGCAGAATGCATCGCGATCAGCAAGAAATTTTTTGTCGAAAACTGCCCGGTTCACTACCTAAATTGGTTACGACAGCAAGTAAGTACGGTCACCATCACGTAAAACCTGTTTACAATATTCGGTATGAAAACTAAATCAACGGTGTGATCAATCAGACTGTCACATTAGGAAGCACGTGAGCAAGGCAGATCATGTGTCAACTTTGAAGGTCGAGGTGTGAATTCAATCCTCTGTTCCCCAGTGTTCGGTGGAGCAAAGTATAAATCAACTATAATATATTCCTTAAGCAGATGGATTATTTGTTCAACAATTTTACTTTCTCCGTGGTGGATATCTTTTCCAGTTAGCTGGGATTTGCACAGTAAAACATTGGTACACACTGAGTAAAAATGCTAATGCTTAATACGTTCCTTAAGGTAGTTAAGATGAAGATGGTAAAAGTAGAAAAAAGTGTCAGTGAGTTTAGTAACACGTGGTTAAACTCAGCTAGAGTTTCGCACGACAGCTAAAAGTATACACCTACCTGGATTGTGTTTTGCAATACACTGTTTGATTGCTTTATGTACTCTAGCAGCGAACACAAGCAGTGGCGAAATGTAAATAACACAATGCTTCGTCAAGTCGTTCTTTAAATATCGTCAAATTGAGCGCGTATAAAGTGTACGCGAGAAGAGCGCTCCCCAGCTAGCACACTCGGATGAAGACGTAACTTCGATAGTATACCAGCGGGCTGTACCTAATAGCCAAAGTTAGATCATGACCTCTCTCGTTGATGGCAAGACTGAGTTCCAGGTATGTGAACACAGTTCGATTACTACCTAGTTAAGGAACAGGCAAGCAGCTGTCTGGCATCAATTATTGCTTGAAGTGTTTGTAGACTGATTCTACCAGTGAAGTAGAAAAGAAAGTAAAGAGCAGCGGAGGAAGTTTGATGTACTTTTATCAGTGATTCCTAGCATCCAGATCCCACATATCAAGAAAGAGGAACCGGCGATCATTTCGTCCCGTTGGACCTTGACAACAACGCTCACTATGAATACTTTAGGAGCCGAACACACCACTGGTGTGCTTGGATGTCAGCAACTCACGGCGAGGCCATTGGAGCCGCAAATGAATTGTCATGACCACTTAATGGCTGCGATATGGGGCGGCCCAACCTTTAATAACATGCGTATCAAAATAAAATCTTAGCAACAATAGATACTCTTCACTGCGCTATTTTCCAGGGAAAACTGTAGCCTGTACGTTCGTGTGGACACCTTGTTAAGCTCTGGTTTGAGGTACATTTAGAAGCACCCGTGGTGTGAATGGATTGCGACGCCTGCTCTGTCAAGCTGCTGAGATCCAATATGTACGAAACCGGTTTTTTGGGCGGGTAACACCCAATGTCATCCGTATGATTACCGCTAACCTATTTGCTGGTTGTCGTTTCGCTTTTCACACAAAGCTATGCAGGCTTCCGAAGCAAACGATAATGTGCGGATGGGCCAGAAACAGAAGAAAGCTGCCAAAGGAGCTGACTCAGTTCTTCCATTTTCGCGACGCACTCATCACCCAAGACGGATTAACATTCACAGACAACAGAATATTAGTTCCGAATTCACTACAACCTTCGATGCTGTGCACATTTGGGAATTAACAATTGTGTGGCAAAGGCAAGTGGGATGCTGTTCTGATCAGGAACGACCAGCCAATACATGATCAGCTGTCAAACTGGATAAGATACGAGGCACATGATGTACGCTAGCCGTATAACTGATCACGCTTCGTAACTTTCCTGACAGGCCCTTTCATATGGTCGCTTTGAAAAGTTCTGTTCACGACGGACAGACTTATTTGATTGTGGCCGACTACTTCAGTGACTACTTCGAGATTGGTGTTCTTATGGTGACCGGCAAGTAAGCCGTGGTGATTAGGTTATGGTTTCCATTCGATCGTCATGGAATACCTGGGGTGGTGGTTTTCGGCAACGAACTACAGTTTAGTAGAGCAGAGTACCGTGCTTTTAGAAAGAAATGGGACTTTTAGCAAAGGCACACTAGCTCATATCGCAGCCAGTAAAAAGGAAATGCTGAATCGGCAGTTAAAAAGAACCAATAATGTACTAACCAAAACCAAGAAGACCTAGAAATATCCTTATCTAATTTTGCTGGAGTGGTGAAACACACCAGCTACCGAAATCGGAGCAAGTCCGGTGCAACGACTCTTCAGTTGCAGAATAAGAACACTGCTAACGACTGCTACGGTTCTACTACTACCCGAAACAGCACCGGCGGCTTCTGTGCACCACCGATTACGGAACAGAATACTTAGGCAAAAGAAGTGCTATGATCATGGATCGAAAACCTCCCACCTCTAGCTATAGGAGAGGAAGTATGGGTGCAACCAATACCAGAATCGGAAGAACGCTGGCTCAAGGGAATGGTTTGAAGG
>CALYDF020001838.1:0-26154 GCA_944474145.2 Dicrocoelium dendriticum
CCTCAAGCGAACGCGACATTTGATGCTTGACTGTTGTGCTTCAAACGTCCTCATTCCCTTGTCTCACCAAGTCTCAAGCAAATGAATGTATTCTTGAATGAGTAGTGACACGGTAAGCAGCTCAACGCATCGGTACTTGTGGACAAATGTTATAGCATCAAAACACAAATACGGCATGCCTTGCTCGTTAACCGAACTGCTATCATTGGCAAAAATAGGGGGCCTTTTGTATCGAACGCGCATAGTTGTTTAACCTCACGTGTAATTGGACACGGTGATTAGCAATGGTCGCCTAACTTGACTAGTTTAGCGGGACCGTTCATGTATGAGGACAGCCAAACCATTAATGTGTTCCAGACTTCAGTAAATCTCTCTGATTCGCTAACCGTTTGTAAGGCGCCCGATCGAATGCTTTCTGAATGTGCAAGCATGGAAATATTATTACAAACTTTGAGTCAACAGAGTCCCATTTGTAGTTCAGGTATTGCAGCCACCAGAATATGTACGATCGTTAGCCAAGGAAACAATTTTATGACCTGTCTATCGGCTTCAATGAGTTAATGAACTTCCTCACACCTTTTCTCGGTTCTACGAATAATCCGGCTACTATAGGGGTGTTTTGCTTGGCCTGTTCTTGTCAATACCACTTTCTGTGCAACCCTTGTAGCGTAGACTGATGAACTAAGGTTTATAGTTATCTACTAATTACTTAGATCCCAGTGAAACGACAAACATATACAAAGAAGAAGTGAGATATCTGGCCCTTCCATTTTTAAGGGATGTCATAGGCTACCAGAATTGAGCACAGTTGGATAATATGTGTAGCTTGGCGGAGATTCCGTTGAGCTATGGCACTTTAGATGGAGCCTTAGTGTAATTATAGCGTAATTATAGGTCATGTAGATAAAGAAGGAAGGGCTAAGTGCGCCTGGATGTCGTCCACGAGTTCGGTGATCAATGAAGAGCGTTTGTCGGTTCTTCGACTGTGAAATCTTACCAGCTCTTTTGCTTTACATGTCATTCGTAGGATTGCTTAATCTTTATGTGTTTTCACCATTAATCGTAGTAAGTTGACTAACACATTAGGCTTTGGGATTCAACTTGGGAATAGCCAGCGCACAGACAAACCACTGGGAGAACCTACATGATAACAAACACAACCTGATACGCTTCACCTTCCAAATTAAAATGGCCTCCAAACAAGTATCTTCATCCAACTACGCCATCCAAAGTATTAAACGGTAAGGACTCCGTCAAATAATCCAATCTTTTTACTGCGATGTCTTCTTTCGCTCGAACTGTGCCTGCCTAGCCTTAGAATGCTTCTATCATCAGATTCAGCAATCCATACCACACCTTGCTACCGGAAATAGCTAATCAGTCACGTACAAAAGGATTGAGCGCACTGTTTGAATATTCGGACCTCCAGAAACTGATCGTGTGCTATATTGCTCTCCGCAGTATCCACCAAGCGATAAATTCACTTCAACCCTCCTCCATCCTGCAGGCGGATGGCATAAAACTGCGAGGACCTTTTATGTCATTGTTCCTTTTGAATACGTTGACCATTTCACTGGGATGGAAGCGCTTAACAAATCAGTGAAAATTTCATTAATCGCCCCTCGCTACAAGGGCGGCACAAAGCAATAGATGGAAAATTAGGCCCATACATAACACCAATATAATCGTTTGATCAATAAAGAAACAGCTAAATATTTGTGTGCAGAATTTTATCAGGACACTGGAGCTGATAGTCCAGTCCTTACATAGTTTATTTGTCAAGCCGTGGTACACAGTCTGACAGCTGCATTACTTGAATTAAACACATACTCCATTTAATCACAGTATGAAGTGTTAACTCTATGTTTGAACATATATATGGCATTCGATCGGATGTCTCACAAACATTTGATAATAAATATAGCTTCCTTCAATTTTCAGAACACATTACTAGGTTGACTATCATCAAACCTGAACGGTCCCTCTCAAATAGTCACCTTAGGTGACCATCTCTTATCCCCGCTTCCAGTTACCTGCGGGGTTATACAAGGATGGGTGTGTAGCGCATTACTTTTACTTCTATATATCAATGACGTCAGTTCGGTTATCAAATATGGCGTGCTGTTTTATTTGCCAATAATATAAAATTGTCTACAAGTTCCGACGAGTTCATCTTCAGGGTGTACTACTGATCATTCAAAAATTCCTTCACTCACTTGAGACGTAGTGCGACCAAAGTGATGACAAAGTTATCGGCACAAATGAAAAGTAGCATTTATCGCGGTTGTTTGATACTTAAAGTATGGATAACAGTTAGTTGCAAAGGCATCCGTGTACAACTGTCTACACGTGGCCTCTAAATCGGATATCTTAGTACATTTCTGAACGGCTTAAATACCAGATTTCACCAGCCAAACCATCGCTAGGTCATATATCTCATAAGATGATGCAACCAAAGCCAGAGGTGAAATATTGTAATTTCTCAATAGTCCCATCCTGGAGTAATACGCCATCATGATCATCTTCAGTACATGTTAACTGAGTGAGTAATAAACCTCAGCTAATGTGCCACGATACATAAAGATAAGCGACTAGAAAAGGACGTTACGGATGAAGCTACGAAAAATATAAGTTAAATATTATCTTATGTATTTTGCATGAGATCAGGATTCAAAGGAACCTAAAGGATGAGGAAAAGAAAGGTAAAACTCGAACGCTATTGGAGCCGGCTCTTTGCCATTTCAGCAGGTGTGTCCAACCAAACGTGTTCATCGTCCTTATGACCCCTACCAGGGAGTCGGAATGCACCAACCGACGCCAGTTTCGAAGTGAGCTTTAATTGTTGTGACGTAATTGAGCTGAGCGATTCACTCGCACTTCCTTCCCCATATACGCGACGCCGAAAACGCTCATTGTTCACGCGGTGTTCCCACCAGACATGAACCAAGCTGCGATGACTGCAATTATCTAATATGGCGCTTACTCAGCCCGGATGTCGGCGAAGGTTGATACACATTCAGGACAATTGGCTCCGCCAGCTGGCTAATGTAAATCGGTTCACATGGACGTTGCGGACCTCCACTGTAACGCACCAGGAGGTCGGCGCAAGCAAATGCGTGGTCAGAGTCTACGCTCGCTCTCCAAATAGAGTACGAGTTTTGAGTTTTGGACACATTCTGCCCGGGGATAGCTGTCCTCGATATGATCGATCTGCGTTTATTGATGGCTCGAGCCTGGTGGGCGACAAGTCATGCTTCTGCGGGTGCTGTGTAGAACGTTTGTGCTCGCGAGAACGAGATGATCATTCTCACACTGCTGTCGCAATCACTCACCGTTATCAATACGGCAGCCTAAATAATGTTCGCTGCCCAGATGCTGCTCATCCGAGAACAGGGCGGCTCTAACGCTTGGACTCAAACTAACGCCGTCATCCGCTTGACGAGCATTTGAAGCTGCATAATTCACAGACAGGCTCAATGAGAATGTGCAGCCAGTGTCGTGTTTGGGGTTCTCAATGTTAACACCGAGCTCGAAGGTTAAGGGCGGGTTCCTGATAAACAGCAAATATCGATCGATAGAGAATATTGTGTGCGGGGAATTGCTGCATATTGGCTGATCTCTAGCAAAATTGCACGTTGTAGTATTTCAGCGAGACTCGAGTACAGGACAACGGCTGAACTGATGTTGTCCACTTAGCAAAACGTGAACCTGTCGGCTGAATTGGAGCGACGCCTTGCTACTGTGCGCGAGTTCGAACCAGAAGGCAAGGGACTATTTAAGCAACGTTGGGAATCGCAAAGCGTTGGGGATTGCAAATTTGTTGGATAAAATTAAAGGTGGAGCGGGGCGATACAGATGAAAAAGCACAAGATGGATGATAAGAAGACGGGGATGCCTGAGCAGTAGCATCCAAACCCCTAACTTACCAGCGTAATGCAACAGATAGAGCAGTATTGATTATCTTCTGCGACGGCCAGAGCATCTATTAATTGTTAGAAGAAAGGTTCGTTGTATCGCGTGGGTAGATTACTGTTAGGTTGCTTAGGCCTAGACAGGAGAACGATTAGGGTTCTCAACCAAAGCCTTTGGTTCAAAAACCTTACCGCAAGGCAGCGGTGTTTGGGCACTGGACTACAGACAGCCAGTTTTATGGAGTAAGCAGTCACACTCACTTCAAAGAAAACCTTAATGGCCAGGAGACTCCGTTTGTCTGGTCTGCAGCCACTGAGCAATTTGGCATGAGTGACTCTGAACGTGCAAAAAGCACCACTTAGCACAGCTAAATAGATAACTGAGGCACACAAACCATAGCAACAAGTTAAAGTACACTCATCGCGATGGTGTCTAGTGTTGTCGCGATGCCAGCAACTTCATATAATTCGGCTTTGGCTGTGAAGGCTGAAACAGCCCTTGAGACTGCTGTACAATTTGATTCATGGCAATACATTTTGCAATCTATCCATATTAACATAGCAGCACAATTCAACTCTGGACCCTGCGGAACACAGACTTTACCCTAATTAGACCACGACGCGGCCTAACTTCTTTCTCACCAAATATGCTACCCTGTGGAATCGGCTTCCAATCACAATCAGGTCGTCTGATACTGTACAAGCAAATTGCAGTAAGTTGGGAAGCTATCTCTACCTACACACGTCCATGTCACTTTTCCGTGGGGAACATGGTTGATGGTTCCTTCACTAAGGGACACTAATGATGTATAGTAAGTCTGATACCACGACTTTACGCAATGTAATTAGACCAACTGTCTATAACAAGCTGAACCGACAAAAACTGCCTCCTACCATCGCATAAGACATGAATGTATGGAATAAGTCCCAAGCCAGAAATACAAACAAATAGCAGAAGATGTGTTGATACTGCTCCTCGAATCGCTTGCCGTATATTATTTTGGACCAGGGGCGATAGTAACCTGGAGCCTATATGTAATGCTGGTACCGTACCCCTTGAACCGATCATCAATTGCATTCTCGAGACGTTATGACCTGCTTAGACAAGTGTTGCAAATTTTGCAGTGAAACACCTGTTATCGGCTTGTCACATTGTGAACCGATGGGAACTCTTTCCGCCAATATTATACGTTAAAGGGTTGAAACAAGAAAACGTTTATCACCTCATCATAACTTGACCAGTTTCTGTCTGGCGCGCTTTGGTGACCCCTAGTTTTAACACAATCAACCCTGTTTGCCTTACGTTAACATGAATTAGTCAACCTGTTTAGGAGCATGCCCGAAATGCCCCCCCAGTTCTTCGTATACGCGTACATATTGCCCTGTGATTACACCCATGGTGTCCCATTAGCTAATATTACATGGCCAATAAAAGTTTCACCGATGGAGCGTGCCAGTAGCCCCGCAGTGAGGGATGGGGTTCATACGCGTGCTAATTTTAATGAAAAAACTATATTTTGTATATTTTACACGCTAACATTTAGCGCTATGCGCTACGTTATCTGTAAACTGGTATATTTTAGACGTGCAAAACTAAATCAGATTTACTGTGACAGAAACACGAAAGGCGAGAGGCTATGGCTGAACAAATACGGCATACAAAAATGGACTCTTTTGAAGAAACCGCGAGGGAGAGCAAATTCGATCGTTCCCATTCGTCTCTCAGCAACTTCTGTTTTGCAACTTCTCTGGCTAATATCAATTCCATAAAAGGACAAGCTTCGAATACGCCTAACTCAACTGCTAACAGCCATGCTGGCCACATTAAGCCGTTGGAAATTGTGCAAAACCCCCGACCGTATACGAGAACGCGAAGACGAGCTGAGGAATACGGAATCATATCTTATGGAGAATATGGCGATACATTTAAGGTGAAGTGGAGATGATGGACTATACAGAAGAAAATAACCGATTGATGATACCTCTAACAGGTTTCCTATCATGAACTGAACATAACTATTGGCCATACGCAGGGCTACACTGTATCTCTGATTACTGTTCTAAACCCAACGGCGACGACCGATTGTAGACTAATTTGCTGCGATCCCTAATAGACAGGCCTACAATCTTGGGACACACGATCTTCAGACAAGCTCCCTGGATTATGACGTTAGTACGCTGGTACAGGGCTACCTCGGTTGTTCCAGGCAGTCAGAATCCACATAAAAGGGGTAACCAGCTGCTGGTTTTTTAGGAAAATCATTAGTGAATGTAGGTTCAACCATCTTCTCCCTGAAGCTCAATGCTTATGTGTGGCCCCACTTCTAATGTGCAATCCAGACTTGGACCCCTTGGCTAAAGCGTAACGTGGAAGCACTCGAAACTTCCCAACGTCGAGCAACGAACTTTATCAATTGCTTACGCAACCTGCCATATCAGCATCGACTGAGGACACACTGTGTGTTCAGTGGAAGCTACCGGCGTCCAAATGGAGACAATATATTCGTTTACCGATTACTGGGCGACCTCAAACAAGTTTGTCGCCACTTACGGAAAATCGTCAGCCCGAACATCAATCTCAGAGACAGAATCATGAAACGGGGACAATAATAGAGTTTTCTGTATTGTCGACGAACATATTGTGCCCTCTGGTTCTGTCAACACTGGAACGCACTTCCAAACTCTATTGTCTGTGCCCATACCTCACTTGTTTTCATAATACGATTGCATATCGGCTTGAGCTCCTTACACTTCTTTACGCGTGCGGATATTCTGGATAATTTTAGGCTAACTAGCCTCTAGAATTATGACCCCACTGTCACACAAATTATGTGCAGTGAGGTAAACAAGCTTCTTGTCATTTACAACGAGTATTAAGCATAAAACTGTGATTTCGGTTTGCCTGGTAATATCTCACTTCCAAAACCATCCTTCCCTATTCTATTACTCTATATCTTCACCGATGCGTATTTGTTTGGTCCATTTATGTTATATTAACATTACGATTTCTCCTATTACCAAACTAGTGGACATGTTATGCTTGTACTTTGTTAACCGTTATCAACCACCTTGCTTTCTTCCATCGGCTGCTTCCGATTTCCTAATTTTCTTTGGTGATATCAGGATATGCTGAGCGATCACAGGACCGGAAGACCTCGAAGGGCTCCAGTGCGACATTAACAAGGTTTCGAACGTGTAAGTTCAAAATGTTCTATCGTTCAGTGCAGACAAATAAGGTGTAGTTCAATTGCGCCATTGACGTGACCACACTTATTTGCATGGAGCACAACAACATCAAATTAAACAATAACAGCAGTACATCAGCCATTTAAACTGTTGCTTCGACGTCATACAACCATGATGACATATGTAGTAAAGAATAATAAGAGGGAGAGGAGTCTTGCCTGAACACCTTATTGCCCCACGCAAACATTCAGCGACTTGGCGACTGCACCTTGTGAAGTCAACATACAGTCACAAAAAGCTGGCTATCGTGCAAAGATAAGGCTGCATCGGCGAGACAGCTTCCTTGCGGCTTTTACTGCCCCTCGTCATAATCGGCTATTACCTGGCCGATAACTCAGCGAGAAACACCCTTTCAACAGGCAATCCAATTAGGAGACGAAAGCAGACGCGCCACTGTTGTCGGTTGCGAGCCATGTTCTTTAATGTCTCCAGCCAATCACAAGGCGTGTCAGGTGGACTCCAGTCCGAAAGGCGAGACGGACCAACGGCATCTACTTTGGTCGTCAGTGACTTCGTTTCCCCTGCCAACTCAAGTTCTGTCCAACAAGAGGCTTGCGCCACCATACACCTAGCAGACTAAACAAGGGCCTCCTAGGTAAGCGGTGACCAAGCATACGTACCGCGTGCCCGAGCCAACGCAACTTATTCAGTGCTATCAGTTGTTCTAGTGAGATAGCATGATTATCACTACCTATGCACATCATCGATGCGGACAGGCTGGTGCCATCCGACACCAGCAATGCTTCACAGACCACGGTGTTCAAATACCTGTAAGCGCCTCAGTTCTTCAGACTAAAGGGGCCACGTCTCACTACCATAGAGCAGAACGACCCTCAAGATAGCATTGTACACACGGTCTTCCAGGCCAAGGGAGGCCCTTTTTTCGCCAAAGATGCCGCGGGTTCAACAAGGCAGTTATAGCCTTGCAATGCGTGAGCTGACGACTTCTATGCGCCCAACGTTGCTGATGCAGCTGCAAAGTTAAATGAATTGATCAATCTCCTCGATGTACTCGTTAGCAAGGGTCAAGGGGCCAGAAAGTGGCTGGTGGTCATGCAGCAACAATTTGCACTTTGAAGCTGCGGAGCGCATACCAATTAACGCGATCACTATAGACAGGTTATTCAGGGTTGATTGGGCCGCCGCAACATCGTCGAAAAGCAAGGCGGTATCGTCCACATAATCAAGATCAAGTAATCTCTCACCATGCAGGAGCTCAACGCCTACATCGTGAGATTCCGCAAGGGAACACCGCGGGATAAAATCCATGACGAAATTGAACAAAAATGGCGTAATCGGACAACCCTGACGAACGGCACTTGTAGTAGGAAAGCTATCCGATAGACCACGGTAGAACCTGATGCGGCCTGTAGTGTTCGAGTACAGAGGACGAAGGATGTTCACCTATTTCGTGGGAACAACTTTTCGCCAAATATTTCTTACCAAATCGTACGATTGACTGAATCGAACGCATAAATGTAATCGAGGAACATAGCTATTATCGGTCTGCGGTATATGTGGCACTGTTCTAGCACATGCCGCATTGTGAAAGTATGGTCAATACAGACACGTCCTGGTCGAAAACTGGCCTGCTCCTCTCTTATCTTAGATCCACGTTTCACTGTGAGGCGGCGAACGAGAATCGAGGCAATTTAGCCTGTCACAAGTGGCGTTAGACTAATACAACTATGGTTCGAACAGTCTGTGCGACTGCCCTTCTTGTAAATTGCCACTAAAATCGATTTGCTCCAATTACTCAGGACACTTCCTTCCAGGTACGTTCCAATATGGAGGTCATTGTTTGGCATCAGACCACACCTCCATGCGTAAATAGTTACAGTTTGAGAGAATCCGGACCAGCGGCACAAAAACCTTTGACAGCTCTGACCACGTTTCCGACCTCGGTATCCGACAGAGGCTCTACACTAACCGTCCATTGCTCGTCCTGCAACACCTGAGTAGGAAGAAGTCCGGGAACAGGGGACCATCTGAAAAGATCTTGAAAGTGTTCGCTCTAACAAACCACACGGCACTCCTTATTGTGTATCAGTGCACCCGCGCTGTCTGTTTGTCCCACTGATGCCTGATTTTCTGGGATCAGTGGTGCGGATCAGCTGAAAGAGCTTGCGGTAATTGCCTACTGCTCCTGTATTTTCCATTTCTTGAGCCCGAGTGGTCCACCAGGCTTTCTTGTTAGCACGTAGGCTCCGCTTTTGTTCGCGCCTAATAGCCCGTCTGGTCACGCTGTGAGCAGAGACAGCCATGAGGTTTCTTCTATATTCCAAAGGATTCACCGACCTCTCAAATATCTAATGACTGGTGCGCTGAATATTGATATTGCCACAAGCAGATGCTCCTACGTCACGCAAGGCGACCGAGATCCTATTCCACTAAAGATTAGTGTCAGTAGAATAAGACAGCGAAAGTTAGGCATGCAGTGCGAGTTGAAGTGCTTGCCTGACTTGAGCTGAGACTATTCATCATTTGCCAATCGGTGGAGAAGCTTTGTTCTCCTCCCGTTAATCCTGATGCAGAAACGGCGGCGTAGCAAGGGATGATCAGAGTCGACGCATGTATTCTAGTACAAGCAACAATCCAGGATGAAACCGCACTACCTGTAAATTTTGGCTATGAGGTCAGTTTTGGGTACCTGACTGGCCAGCTACAGGAGGACGCCAAGTGGCACTTCAGCTACCCACTGTGTTTCAGAGCGGTGATACAAAGAAACCTCTGGTGCTCCGAAAACATAGTGTCAGCAGACGCTCGCTGACGTCAGTCTGTTCTGAGTTAAACCCATACTTACCACCCAGCTGCGCATCTGAAGAGCTCAGACGCCCTACATATACGTTCATATCTCTTCAAGTACTATAATACGTGAAGTAATAGCACTGCGTAGTAGCGCGTTCAGTTCGTGACAGAATGTGTCCAGGACAGCAATAGAACTACAGCCATTGGGAGAATAAGCAGAAAACACATAGAAAGGGCGCTTTCTACTTTTTCGTGTATCAACCATAGCTGTTGTCGTCAAACGGGCTGCCCATAAACGGATGTACAACGGAATCCAATCAATCATCGACGGCTGAGCCTTAGAGCTTAGAATGACATTTTCAACTGATTAAACCCTGAGTGGTGCATCGGCGTCCGCGGATCCCGGCAACCACTAACGAGAGGATAAGCTGGGTGCAGTAAATTCAACAACCCCGTTAGTATCATTGGTTCTAGTTTCGGACACACGACACACATCAATATCCAGTGTGTCCAAGGTGCGCGGGAGTGCAGTCTGTTGACCTATTTGTCTTAGAGTGCGAACGTTGAACGTCTCCATGGAAACCGGACAGCGTGGCCCTAGAAGGGACTGTAGCCGTTGGCATGTTTCCGCTTATCCGCGCTGCTTTAAGCAGCAGATAAGGCGACCCTTGATAATCTGCACGACGGCCGGTGCAGGATGAAGTTTATGTTTGTAGAAAAAGTCATGGTTTTATGTAGGCTGAGATACTTCGAGAGCGCCCAGACCTAGACAGGAGGACGAGTAGGGTCATCCACCATAAACTTTGGCTCAAAATTCTGTCCGCAATGCAACGGGGAGATGGCAATGATTTCGTTTTACAAGAATGGACGCCATCACCTTTCAAACATTCACCTTGGAGGATCAGGAGACTGAGTTTGTCTGACCTCTTACTATTGACCAACCTGTTAGGAGTAGCTCTAAAGGTGGCCGGAGGTGCCACTTAGTATAGCTCAATAAGCAAGAAGGTACGCAAACCGCCGCAGCACGTTAAGGTATAGTTTAGATACAACGAGCAAATGGATTTCAAAGCCGCTCCCAGTAAGTTGACCTAGGTGTGTTCATGCAGGGTAATCTCTATTGTTCAAACATTATTAATGCAGCTGCGGAAAGGTGCGACTAGCACGTCGGTGCTGCAAAGGGCATTCGAAGGTTGTGATACCTACATCTTCTAGAAGAGGCACAAGCTGTATGTGTGCCCTTAAGTCAAATAAACTATACAAGCTTTACAAAAATTCGGTGGAAGCTCTCTGGTGGTGCACGAGACACCGAAACGCACGGCGGAAAAGAATGTACTGGGCCTATGCAATCGTTGTTACTAACGAAGGCCGAAGTTAATCTGAGCTTTTTGAGCGGACGCTATTGAAAGCTGCGGTATGATCTCATAATAATGTGCCAAATATTAAGTGATCCAAACCACGTATGCCGCGCTTTGCTGAAACAGTCACACCACCAAACTCAGAGGCAACTGTTTGTAACTGAGCGAAAATTGCAGCCATATAGAGTGTCGACGCAGTTACTTTGCACTTCGGGTTTGCCAACACCGTAATTCTCTCCGAACTCAACTGTATCCTATCCTACTATGGATAATTGCAAAAATGATTGAATTTTGCTGTTGGCTCCTGGCAATGCATTGGCCAAACGAGGTTTTTATTGGTTACATTACTCATGCTCTTCTACCGGACTAATTAATCACGATGACCTAATAAGGCAGTGCACGGGTGATCGACCATATTTCACTTCTGTCGAGATTTACGTCAACGATAACTGCAACCCCGTTGATTTCTGTATGCATTCATCGAATTCTGGTTTACAGTAACGTTATTTATCCACGCATTTATCTCGGTAAACGCTGGGTAGATGACTCCTACGTTTGATAATTTTATAGCATTCACCCAGCATCCTACGGTGCTTGCAATCACCTGCCTTTCAAGCCGTGATTAATTATTGGCTATTGTTTATTTTTCATTGTTCAATTAATTTATATTTAGCTTTTCAATTTCCTTCTGTTAAAATATATGGCTACCGGTGTGAGGCTCATCAATCGTTCTAACTGATCAATTAGTCAATAACAAGGACCGTTCTCGGCTTAACTGTTTATCCTTGAGTATGTAAAAATTACCACTGAAATATGGTCCGGGTCATCAATGTTGATATAGTCAGATTCGCTGTCTGGTTGTGAGAAGGTTCCGATTTGAGAAAAGATATTCCGAATTATTTCGAACGTTAACCAGCAAAGCAACTCGTTGCTCATATACGGATGTCTTTGTTCATGTTCAGCCATACAAAACATTGAGACCAATTTGATAACTGCGCGTATACTGGGATGCGGGACGTAATGATGAGTCTCGAAAATGATTCTTCGCATAGAAACAGGAAACGATGGTCTGGGAATTGTCGTGGAAACCTAAAATCAGTCCTACCCGTTGTAGTGCGAAGAGGAACTGATTGGCTGCACAATAAACTCTGTATGTAATTTAACCGCGGCAAATATGGTTCATATTTTTACAGCTGAGCTGTGCGTTCCAGTTCTATTGTAGATCTGTTTACCAAATCAACTTTGGGACGGGATAGGGTTTCAGCGACAATATTATTTCGTCCAGGAAAATAGCAGATATCACGGGTGTACAATGAATTGAAGTCTAGCTGACGTACCACTTTGATAGAGTATTAGCTGGTTTAGCGTGTAATGCAAACGTCACTGATTAGTGTTTGGTATGCCAAGCGAACTACCTCCCTTCCACGAGCTGATCAAAATGACGGATGCTGGAGTATATGGCGAGTAACGCACGACTAAATGTACCGTATCGAGTTTCGACTGGGGTAAGCTTGTAGGGATAGATTCGAATTGGTTATTGGAGTTAATCGACGAGGTAACAGACAAATGAACTTGTTTAGCCTATTTGGAGATTTTCCCTAAAGAGTAACCCAAAAATGATCAATCACTACCTAATGATTGCTTACTGGACTTTGCACGATAAAACCTCAGGTAGTTTGTTGTTCGTTTACATTTTGACCTTGATTCACCACAATAGTTTCCCCGTTTTGTATCGTGCAATGGTTAAGCTTGCTACTCCAGCCCGCGTTTCATGTGCACCGTTCGTTGACTGGTCGATTGACGATTGATCACTTCGCTTTAAAACACGCGGACATTAGAAGCGCTTCGCTTAATTGTGCTTGTCACTTGACCATTGCTGTTTACGGCACGTTGTATTCGAGAGCCAAATTATTGTACATATTTGGTCTGGAAACTCTTTGAGGTTTGTTATTAATTTGTTGTCTTACCATTTGTAAATAGCACCTTAGCTCTTCCGGCTTTGACTTTTAGATTGACCCAAGATTCTAAAAACGATTTGTCGGCATCAGACGGTTTGCTGCAAAGCGGCTCCGATGACGGATGCGTCAACGTTTAACGACAGCGGAGCGTCGGGTTGCATCAAGGTATTGGCCAGAGCAGGTTTGAATTGTTCAAGAGCTCTTGCAGCGGTGTGCGTGAAATGGAACTACTTCGGATTGCTAAGCAACAAGTTTGTGATTTGGAAAAAAGCTTATGCGGCGATTGTAGTGAGAAGGTCGTAAGAGTTAAGCATGTTTAAGTAAGTATTCTACTGTTTCACAGAAGTTGTTGTAGGAAAGATTGTTATGAACTCAACTTAACCTGCGTTTTGCGAAATGTCATTGCTATCAATGGCGCGAGCAAAATAGTTCAAAGAAGATGAAACAAAGACATACTTGTTTCTCTTGAAAACCATACATTACTTAGTGAGACGTGTCAGTCAGATTTCTCAACGTTCCTAGTTTTTACTTAATGTATGACGTAAACTCAACATACCATCAAGGTAGACAACGACAAATAAAGTGACTGAAACTGCCTGAACAACAGTGTTGAAAGTTTTGTGCATCGCTACATAAGCAAAATGGCATGCTTCATAATCCGTAGAAACCGAATGGGGTTGTGATTGCTGTCACATGAATAGCATCTGGATGAACAGGCAGGGGGTGGGAAGGGCGTGTGAAGTCCGTGTATGATAAAGGTGGTTTATACAAGAAGATGTGAAGAAATTATCAGTGTGTAGAATGGCGGTACGAATCAGGATCGGTCGCCACTGGGTCCCCAATCGGATGCTGTTTTCTTTGCCAACGCAGGCAACTTTGATTTCTACATGTTTTAAGATGATCTAATTATTCCTAACTGGGGCATGTGTTGAAACTCAACCTTAACTATCCTCAGTCTTTTCGGATGTAAACGTCGCAGACAAAAGGAAACCGGTGTACTGCTGGTAGTGATAAAGTGACAAAGAATGTGAAGTATTCGGTTGGTGAAAATTTGATTTTGGTAGCGCTGGAAACCTATGAAGCAGTTTGTAGCATGCAGAAGAGCTCTGCGTCAAAAGGGTTATGGGACAGATGGATGGTATACACACTCTTACCATGAACGGAAACCTGCATGTTGACATCTAGCAAAAGCTAATTTTGTAGATCCAATAACAAGTTGAAATGTGTCAGGAAATCCAAACCTAATATTGGTTGATGTACATAAGCGACACTGAATATCTAACTGAATTGTTGCCGTAGACCAAAACAGCGCAGTAAGATTCTTTGAACGAACCCTTTTATACGACTTCTAATAGCCGCAAAGAAGCATATTTAGGACGGAGTGCGGTTAAATAAAGAGCCGGCTGGATGTTGAATGCTGATGTCAGCACCAGAATAAACAAGAAAACGGAAACCAGTGTTCTGAACTAGAACAATTAGTCGATGAGCTTTGGATTACTTTTGTCCAAGTGTAGTGCTCGGTCCTATCGTCTAGTCTGTTCATTTCACAACAGCTGGGTCTCCAGCGACAGCGCTGGACGGAAGAAACAGGGTTAAGTGCAGTTACGAGCTGAACGCAGGCAATGATTATGATACCAGTAAATAGTTGAAGCACGGAATGTAGAAGAGCATCTGGTTCTGGTAGATGAACGAGTACTGGAAGAAGGGCGCCTTGTCGGTCAATTGAACCAAATTTCGGCTATCTGTTTAGCTTAGTCGTCCAGACGGTTGCTACTATTGTTTGGTATACTGTGCGTTTAGACGGCGTGAATGGCAGTTGTTTTAGGCTTGCTTGTTAACATTTGGTCAACGATAATAGCTAGTTGTTTCAAGGGAACAGTGTCAACGTTGCCCGCTAGAATAGTTTGTAGTTGAGTTGGTAAACGCTTCAGAAGTAATTGCATGAATAATGTGGGATTGATTTTGTGAATATGTCGGGGGAAATAAGAATGTGTGCCCGTCAAGGAACTCACTGCTTACTATTTGTACTAAATGTTTCTACCTGGAGGTGTTGGTTCTTAGGGTGACTGCGTGCTATGATTGAGGCTTAACAACATTTATTGGCGACAAAATATCACGAAAGTCAGCAACAATATATGATCGCAAAACGGCTAGGGCATGGTAAAACATGCTTTTTTCGTATATAATGCGAAGAGTAAACTGCGCATGGACCTGATTATACGATGTATGTAGGTCCTGACTGTGAAAAATTATGAGGTTCACAGAAACTAATCGGTGTTTGGATGTGTGGTATGTGAAATCAACTTGCTGTGCTTGAACAGCCGTTGTGTTAAGCAAACATGGAAAGCATTTGAAAGACGGGAGAGTACAAAGTGTTACGTCGGAGTCACCAAATACTAGCGGCGATTTAGTCGAGCTTGGTAAGAAAATCATACGGCTAGACACCAATATAAATGATAATACCATGCACTTTTACTGATACATTCGAAACCGCTTTATTGCTCACAAGGTTTATAGGCAACACCGGAGGTTGCCCAATTTTTAAAAATACTAATTTTTTCTAAGAATTATGCAAAACATTCACCGTCTAACTGCCTATAGCCTGGGTCGTCCCACCAATTAATTTCCCAGCTGAGTAGACTGTGTTCTTGTCGCTTTTTCATTTTTTGAGCTCGCTTCAAGTAACTTTGAGTCAAGTACAACAAATATGTAGGCGGAGTTATTAACAGGACATGAATGGTTACCTAAGTTATTAAATACACGAGCTAGCTAAATGAACAGGCGGATGTGTGCATGTCCTCGGCCCTAATCAAAATTCGAGGACTGTGCGAATCGGGTAAACGTTCAGCTTCGCCTTTGTCAGTACTATAGAAGTTACCCACAAGTATGCTCATTAACACAGAGTATTTTTCATTAACAGAAACTTTGACGTTTTAGATAAAATTAAACATATCCACATATACCACGCAGAACCTAATATAATGATTAAGTTCTTTATATGTTTGGTTAATTTCGGAATGTTTACGAATAATAACAAAGATGACGTGTGCAATTCTGAGTAAGTGAGAAGCTGTAAAATACTTGTCATAGATCATGTGCGTAAAGGTAGGAGCAGTATAAATCTAGCGTCTCATATTTTTCTGTATTTCTAACAAGGTTTTTGCACATAAGTTCATGTCTTAGGCGACGGTAGGCGTCGCTTTTGCAGTTTGAGCATGTTGTAGGCACCAAGTGTGTCGTGGCTGAGAGATAAAGAGAATGGAATCGCCTGTCGCAGTGTGATGGATCAGACGGTCGATCGAGTAGGCAGGTGAAATTGCAAGAGAGCAAGATAATTTAATGTAATAACAACTGTCTAGCAACCAGATAAATCGCCAGCATAAAAACATGGAGATAAAAACATAAGCAAGATTCGAAGAGTCGTAATCATCCTGGCATGGTAGTTGAAGGTGAGCAACAAACTTCAGCTAATACGACACAAGAAGTATGGAACATTTTGAAAAAAAATGGAACAAATCCTTTTTAGTTTGTTGTTCACACGCCGCTTTGGCTCTTTTTTGTCATTTGCAATGTTGGTAGTATTACACATGTGAATCAATGCAATACTGTACACAATTCTTCCACTGATTCCGGTTGCGGGCCATGTCTTCAAGAGTGCCAAGCCATTGGCACTCCTCATTTCGGGTCCCCATCCTGGAAGAAGTACGGATCCAACAGCGGCTAGACACGAAGTCAGCGACTTCATGTGCTGCCGCCAAGTGGAAAGCTGACCACCACGCGGTCGCTTCCAGCCAGGGCGTTGACGATCGAATAGAGCGCGACGCGGTAGACGCTCAAGTGCCATGCGTAGGACATGACCGAGCCATCTTAACTGGCGCAACAAAACCAGTTTGTTGAGGGGAATACTGGCATTCCCCAAGATGCGACGTCGAACGTCATTACTATTAACTCGATGTTCTTTTGCCAGAATTTCTCATATCGCATCAGAATGTGCTGCAATACTCCAGGATGGGACCAGTGAGAAATCTAAATAATGCTACTCTGGCTGTGGTTGCATGCATCTTATGAGATATGTGAGCCACGGATTGTCTGGCTCGAGCTATCTGGTATTCAGTCTATTCAGAAAAGCCGAAGGTGCAAT
The DNA here is from genome assembly GCA_944474145.2 of Dicrocoelium dendriticum. Lineage (NCBI taxonomy): Eukaryota > Metazoa > Platyhelminthes > Trematoda > Plagiorchiida > Dicrocoeliidae > Dicrocoelium > Dicrocoelium dendriticum. Next base: position 17,360 of record CALYDF020001838.1, read on the forward strand.
GTGATTCAGAGATTACGTGTAGACTACGGTACACAGATGTTTACGCAGTAAATTGTTATAGAGACTTAGGGTATCAAGCAGCCGCGAGACATCATACTTGACTTTTGTACCGAGAACATCATCATCATCCACTTGTCGCACCACGTCACATGAGAGTGGAAGTCTTCTTGAATGAGTGGCAGTACATTCTGTAGCTCAACACGTCAAAAATAGTAAACAATTTTTTAATATTCTCGACAAATAAATCGGCATGCGATTTATTCTAACCAAACTGGCTTGGTTGATATAAAGAAGGTACACGTCGTTGTCCACCCTGGCTCGTCCCATTGAATCCACCCAGCAAAGTAGAATTCTGCCTCGATTTTCGCCACTTAAAGCGCTTCAAGGCTACTAGCTTAGACCGACTTCCTCCTGAACTATTCAAGTACGGCGGTGTGGCGATCATTAACCAGCTGACCACGCTGTTCGCAAAAATTTGGCAAGAAAAGAAAGTAGCTTCCTCTTGGGGCCAATCAGTTATTGTCCCGGTTTTCAAGAAATGCGGTCGAACTTCATGTGCAAATCATCGCGGGATTAGTCTCATTTCGGTTGCCGCTATGCTATTGGCATCCATTGCTTCGCAGGCTATCCCTAGCACGTGAATCATACTACCGTGAAGAACAAGCTGGCTTCTGTCCTGGCCGCGGACGCGTGGATCAAATTTGCTCGCCCAGCCAGCTCCTCGAACATCGCCACATTTATCACAGGCCCACTGTCATTGCATTTCTAGACATATGTGCCGCTTTTGACTCCGTTGATCGACCTGCTTTATGGCGTTGCTTGCTAAAGAACGGGGTGCCAGAGAAATATACCGTCATCTTCCGAGCACTTTACATTCATACATCCGGCAAAGTGAGAGCCTATGGCAAGCTTTCCTAGTAATTCGCTGTCAATAGCGGCGTACGACAGGGCTGCCCTATGTCCCAATTCCTCTGCAATTTCGCACTCAAAGACGTTCTGTCGAGTGCCTTAGTAAGTTTTTCCACATTTTGGCCTAGAGCTTCTACCGGGTGAGCGCGCTACCGACTTAGATTATGCTGATGATATCGTCTTAATTCGTGACGATCCTCAGAGTATGTAACTCATTCGTGATCATTTGGCGGTTGAAGAATCTAAGTATGGCATGTGTTTCACCCCATCGAAATGTAAAGTACTGCTCAAGGATTGGCTTTCACCTGCTCCCGTGCTCACTCTTGAAGGTGCACAACTTGAACAGGTAGATAGTTTCGTCTACCTCAGGAGCTGTGTTTCTGTTGACGGCGCTGTGAAAAAGAATTTTCCCTTCGTATCGCTAAATCTCGATCAGCAGGTGTCAATCTGAGGCACTTGTGGCGTCGCCGTGACCTCTCATTCTCATTAAAGTGCCGCATTTACAGCGCATCAGTTCGCTCAGTATTGTTGTATGGGTGCGAGTCCTGGCCGATTCGCGTGGAAGACATGCGTTGTCTTTCTGCGTTCGATAACGGTTGCTTAAGGAGGATCGCTCGTGTTTGGTGGCACCATCGAGTTAATAGTAATGACTTTCGACGTCGCATCTTGGGGAATGCGAGTATTCCCTTCAACAAACTGGTTTTGTTGCGCCAGTTAAGATGGCTCCGTCATGTCCTACGCATGGCACTTGAGCGTCGACCGCGTCAGGCTCTATTCGATCGTCAACGCCGTGGCTGGAAGCGACCGCGTGGTCGTCAGCTTTTTACTTGGCGGCAGCACATTAAGTCGCTGACGTCGTGTCTAGCCGCTGTTGGATCCGTACGTCTTCCAGGATGGGGACCCAAAAGAGTAGTGCCAATGGCTTAGCACTCTTGAAGATATGGCCCGCAACCGGAATCAGTGGAAGAATTGTGTACAGTATTGTATTGATTCACATGTTTAATACTACCAACATTGCAAATGAAAAAAAGAGCAAAAGCGGCGTGTGAACAATAAACTAAAATGGTTTTGTTCCACTTTTTTCAATATGTTCCATTCTTCTTGTGTCGTATTAGCTGAAGTTTGTTGCTCACCTTCAACTACCATGCCAGGATGATTATTTCGCAATTACTCTCTCTTATTCACTGATCTCCATGTCTTTGTTGGCTCTTTATCTAGTTGCTAGACTGTTGAGATACATATAAATAAGTTGAATTAGTGGGCCGAGCACACTTCAGTTTAAAACCTGTCTAATTTTTGGAAACAATGAGGAGAGATGTTCACCTATATTGACCATTGATCTACCTTTCAGTATTGACGACGGCAAAATAAGCTATCTTAATGATTAACCGTTTGTGAAGCACGCGATCGAATGCCCTGTGTAAGTCCAAGAATAAAATTAATGTTACATACTTTGAATAAATGATGTTTGGTATGCAGTTCAAGTTATGCTGCTTCCAGTCTGTGAACGGTCACTTGTCAAGGTAACCTTGTTACTTTTGCAATGAATCGGAATGCCTGTAGCTCGGGATGGTAGTTAGTTTTTGGTAAGTTATTTTGGTTTCACCATGGTAGTTTAGATGAACAACGAACTACCCATTTTCTAGTAATCACGAAGAGTGGATGACGAATTACAAACAGCTGGTTACAGACAAACCGCATACATCGACCAAATCTTTAAGTTTAACGGCGTTCACCCTTATTTTCAATAATAAGCTGTATACTACCCTAGTTTCGTAGGACAGAATCACATCGCAATACTGCGGAGGTGAAATGAATGGAAGAGGAACATTTGTTTATGTCTTTCATTCACAACCGTTATCCACGTAGTTTCATCCGAAGATCCAGAAACCGAAGGAGCACAACTACGGCACCTGCAACAAAAACGTAGAAAAATATAGTATTGCCTTATATCAATAACTTATCAGAAAAGACAGTCAGTCTCCTTAAACGGAACAACCTAATGGTAGCTCACATACCAACCGCGACGTTAAAAGAAATATTGTTTAGATCTAAAGGGAAACTGGAGGCATAAGAACTATACTATGCGAGAACGGAGAGAAAGACTATGTGAATCAAACAGGGAGAAAATTATCTACAATAATGCAAGAGCACAAGCGTGGATATCGATAACATTATGCATCGTCACAAATTTCAGCGCATCTTAATGATGAAGGACAAAAATTTAACTGGAACAACACGGAAATGCTGGCGTACGAAGGGACAAGGAATAAAGAGAATTACTAGAAACATGATTCTCGACAGAGAATTCAGTCAAAATCAGCAGAGATTTTGATCCAGTGTACCTAGATCAGAGAAAGCATGAAACTGGCTGCCGAAAATTGAACAAACAGTGATCACAGAACATGGATTCACGAGGCCAAATTTAGGAGCTACGTCCCGACGAAACATACTGTGAGGTTTTCCTATACCCAGATGTGCACTGAAGATGACACTAAGCGAACTAGTGAAACGTTTGCTATTAATGTATTCAGCTCGGAGAACCATGGTAGGAATTGCAGATACTCGCACACAATTTCACTTAGTTCGAGAAAAAACCCGTCAATTGTAGGAGTGATTCGGATTATCCTGTAGTTAACAAAATGCTGCTTTGCGCAGCGCTTGTAGTCAGAGAAGACAAATAAAGTATTTCCTAGATCTTGAAACCGGTTCGATCTCACTGAAGAGGCAAATATCTTCAAAATGAGCATTAAAATTCAAAGCCATCACAGGTTTATGCTACCAGCAATCTGAATGTCAGACAGTTGTAGAAAAGTAATTGCTAAAGATGTACTCTGGAGAGAAATATAGCGCGCAATCAGGCTCTGGCTTTATGTTTGATCCAACATTGGGCTAATTCATTTTCTACGTAAATACTTCATTTTGCTACAGAGCAAAAAGGGTTTTGGCTTGCTGAACTTGACCATAGTGGTATTCCACGGCTATGCTGGTATAATTGGAGAGAAAGTAGGCATCGCAAACAAGAGATGGGATTATTTGACTGAAAGGTTTCTAGTTAATATAGTGGATTTCGTAGTAGGAAAAAGTACAGGATTGGTGATCAATTTTATCGTGAAAGTGACGCTCTTCAGGTAGTGATTGTTACCAGGAAGCTGCTCAAAATAGTCTGTCTGTGCGTTGGTCACACACAATGTAAACGTAAGGTATAATGCGTTCGCCAACCTAGTTGGCACACTAATCAAATGTATCCAATCACAAACTCCGAAGGAAGAAATAAGGACCGTGAGTATAGAGAGAGATGCTTAGGGAGACCAGGGCGTTGTCTGGATGCTGCAATTACCTGAACTAATATTTCGGTTATGTGGCGTATCCGATGCAAAGACGAAAGCTGAAGGGATACGGACAGCATTAATTTTGATGAATTCGACGCGTTGTCTAAACAAGTAATAAAATGGCAAACCGAGGACCAAAAGATAAAGAAACAGAGTGATTCAGCGAAATTTGCTAGTTTGCAATAAACCAAACGCAATATCAAAGGGCATTCTGGGTAAGTCAAGGCCAGCAGTCACCTAATGGAATACAAATATCAACGGATGAATCAGTCACAGGTACTCCAGGCCGGTGATCCACAGCAGCCTCGAAGTAACAAACGGCTCTCAAAATGGGACCATTCAAATAAGTATAAGTGCAGATGGAACCCATTAATTACAGTGAATCGACTGCTTGTCTCAAGCATTCATGAATCGCATCATCGAACAAGGAACACGCATCAAGCTGCTACAAAACGGCAGTATTTCTAACTGCAACAGCTTCGCCGAAGCCAGAACGCCAGAGCCGCTGTACAGTGTCGTCGAACGAAGTTCTCTCGGAAAAGCAAGTAACTGCAGAAAACAGGCAAACGATGTTTTCCCATTCACCGCTTGTTGCGAATCGGCTACATCTGGATCTGCGCACGCTAATCCATATATAGACCACTCGTACAAGCGGCAAAGGAAGATAAGTGCCACCATTGACATCCATTGCTTCTGACATGGTAGCTACGCCGAAACATGTTGTCATCAGAAAGCAGCAAGCACCTGAGGCCCTGTTGAACAATGAAAATGGCTCCATAATGCATGCATACAATGCGCTTAGGGTGCTTGTTGTAGGTTCACGCCCGGGGCGTATACTCAAGTCGTATTTAAAAGCTTATAATCCCAATGAAAGTGGTGCTTAAAGAACATCATATCTAGTGTGCGCCTTGTCGTGATAAAATCATGACGCCAGACGCAACCTCCGCACAACCCTTGAGCAACTGCGGATTTATGAACACTGAACCCGTAATTGTTAACTAAATGTATACGAAAGCAGTGGAGACGACTGACAACATATTAATGACGTGTCACGATCCCACTCGGAATCTCTTAGCTTGAACAATGCCTCCTGATCCAATGAGGCTTTTATTTACCCGGGATACCTCAATCGACAAACAACGCGCCGATTGCATCGCCCACATCACCTACACTTTTCATATTTTGTGGCGGTAAGAGCCAACGACCATTTATGAACCGAATATTTAACAAAGTCTGCACAGTACGTAATTACCGACGTGCGAAATGGCTGAGATGACACAAGGCGGTGCGACCCAATCGGATCTAGCAGACAGCGGATAAAGAGCGACATCTAGTGACGTGCCAGGACCGAGAACCAAGGAAACGTTATTTGTAGAGAATGCAGTGAATCAGACAACGTTAGCGAATTCTACAGCACATAAAGCGGATCGATTGCGACCGCCACAGGAATGCAAATCCCTAGCTATCGAACGACACTGGGCTGCCCAGAATCGGATCGAAACCGAGATACAGGATAAAAACGGGTGGACTTTTCCAATGCTAATGTTCCGAGGCGCATTCAACGGCCCGACACACAAATCCTCATCCGCGTCGCATCGTTCGAATACAATAAGGTCCACATTTGTACGGGTTTGTGAGTTGTCAGTTGCACATTGTGGTGACAATAAACGCTCTGCCCTATCCCGCATCGCATTGCATTCATACCGAAATATTTATAATGTCTCTGATTGCCTCATTTACCCTTAGCCGTAATATCTATCTCCTTTGGAGAAGCATAAATCTCAAAACACCAGATTATTATGACCATCAACAAGTTGTTCAACAACCAGATGTATGAGTCCCAAGATCATATTAAAGAATATAACAGCTACACAAGCGGTCGTCCCAGTGACAGGGAAGAGAGTTGCATGAGTTATGATGTAATAAGCCATTCGTCGTCGTTAACTGAACGGAACCGCGAAATGGTCCCTTAATCTGTAATGATTGCAGCATGGATTATTGATGAGGGCATCTGTATCGAATGTGCCTATAATGCGCGGCACATCAGCACCGTCAAAATCAGACAAATGAGTAATGTATGTAAACATTATTAGGCGAGCAGAGCATGTTATTACTTTGTTGGGGATGACATCCTTATGCAAGCATATGGATTGCCTATGACGTCCCTGTTTTCACTTGCCGATTGCACCTCCACACGGAGGAACAACAAGATAATGCAACGATAACATTTTGTACACCTTGAAAGGTCAGATCGTTGACCTAAGTGTCCGGTGGCCTCATTCTTGGCCGATTTGTTAGTACTAACACGGGCGGCGACTACATAGTTAGGCGGTTGGTGTTCGGACGTACGGTTCGCGGACACGAAATGCTGCGAAGACGCTCGTACGTACACCACCCTTACGAGTTGAAATTAGTAATATTGAATGCCTATGAGGATGAAGACTATTGGAAGAACGCTGCTTCTCTGCTGCTGGTGAATCCGAGCACCTTCCGCATTTGGATACGTTTGTTAAAATCAGCGGAAACAAGGGAAACTACGGGGGCTTGTTGCAAGTCTCAGAGAGAAAGACATCAATGGTCTCATTGAATGGATATCTGAAGAGCCTATCTTTAGCAACTTTCTCTCTGAGGTTAAAAAAGGAATACGACGTTGAGCTGAGTATTACCATAGTATCGTGATATTTGGACAGTCATCACATAACGCTGAAGAAGCTGCACACCATCCCGGAATCTATGAAAATGATGGCGAACAAAAAGTAGCGGCAGCTGCTTGTGTTGAGACTGCTATATTTACAGGTTAAAGACAGGCAACCCGTGTGGATCAACGAAAAGAATTGTAAACAATTTCGAGTTCACATCCGGGGTCAACCATGACGGGGGAGTCGAGTACAGTGTCCGGTAGCGAACGGTCTCAGACAGATTGTGCACTTTGTAAGCGCCGCAACTTGCAACACATTGAAATGTTTTGTCGCTGTACGTAGCAGCCACACCAAGCGATAACATGCACAGCAGGTTTGCAAACTTCTGGATATTAAGCATCCGCTTTCAATGCTCGATGCCCTCTGGTTCGGGACAAAGTGCCGTACCACACGGAACTGAAGAGCGCCCTCCAGGAGAAAGGGCATCAAACAAGAAGACTGCTGCGGCTGGCCTCTTTTCGTCGCTTAACTCTATCGAAGACGTCTGGAGTGTAATCAAGGCAACTGTGAAGGACACAATGAGCAGCATGTATAAAAGAATGCTGAGAGGGTATCTTGAAGTCGTTCTCAGCAACAGCGAGTGGCGTACACGATTTATGGAGAAAATGGTGGATGATGAGCGAAGTTGTGCTACACCGCATCACTACGAGTAAATGTCCGACGTGTTTCACGGAATTACGGACGTGTCATTAAGTTGCTTAACTTATAGATCGTAGTCCTTTGAATAAACCAGTTTTCGGTGAAAAAATCTGCACGTTTGCTGGATATCTAGGATGAGTTCCGGTGCATTACATGCCCTGCACAACGTTTACAGAGCATTTTGCGTCCTTAAATCATTGCATCTCTTTTGTCGCGGTTGTTGCTACTGTCGAGGTTTGAAGAACAGATGAATGGGCTGTTGATTGTGGCAGAGCGGGAAAGGAAACGGTGTTGTAAAGAGTGCTTGTTAAGTCGGACGAAGGCAAGCAGGCGACAGAACGTCGCTAAAGCTTGAGTAAACAGTATTTGTGCAACGGCTTAGAGGCGATATAAAGCGATTAGCGAAGACATTTCCAAGGATAGCGTGGCGAGATAGGGGGTAGTCAGTCGTCCGCTGCATTCGTATAACTGTGCATGGTTGCGGCGAGAGTTGGTACATACCGTGCGTTCTCGTTGTCCACGCGCACACAGAAGGTCTGTAGACAACAGCTAATTTGACAACGATTTAAATCCTCTGGATATTACGTGATGGACATCAATTAAGGATGAACGGAAGTATCCATTATACATAGAACATGCAATCGCCGAGTTTTCAATTACGAAGGATGTATGACAGGCAATAGTTGCAGTCCGTCATTCCAGGACTCTCCAGTAATTATTTGTTATTTTGTATTTATCTATTTATGTATTTCCAGAAGATTTGATTGTTTGTGCGTACCTCGAGAGAATTGGGCGTACAGCAAGGAAGCACTTTTCCACTGAGCTTGCGTGCAATCCGCCATAATTGTTGTGTAGTGAATACAGTGCGGTCAAATTATGAGTCTTTTGAAGGGACCATGGCCAACCTGTTAATTTTAGTTTTAGTGCTATTAAACTAAATGCTATTTCTTTTGATGCATATGGTATCTCTTTCGATTTGCATGGTCAGAACTTCGTGGATATACATTTATATTCTCATACAATGCCTCCGCTGCTATTTCTTTGTCGCATGTATTCAGCATTGTATCTCATGAATTCCATCGTAGCAGTGATGCGTATATTTCAAAGATTTAAAAGCTATGCCAGTAAGACGTAAGGCACCAATTGACCTTTTTTCGGTAGGTAACCTAATGCTTTATGGTGTAAGGGTTTTACTGATTTCCGGTTGCTTATCCTT
>CALYDF020001839.1:0-29028 GCA_944474145.2 Dicrocoelium dendriticum
CATATTAAGAGCCTAGGCTGTGTGTGATTATGGATCATCCGGAAGAACAAGAAATACTGAGCTTTGCTCCCTCCTAATACTGTTGTTGTGTACAGTTTTCGGCCGAATAGAACTTGTAAAATAGAATGTCCAAGCTTTTCTGCTTTTTATTGGGTTGGTAGCTGCGAACCATTTGAACATACTAGTGCGTTCAACTATGCTAATTTTCAATCCGTTTGGAGGGAAACTGACGTGGTCATGAGAACGCTGGAGGGGAGTCGAGATGAAAATGTTTGTCGTCCTCTTCGACATCCTTCTAAAAAATCGCGATCCCTCAGCCTACTGCGAGGCCAAGAACTACGGTTCAATTATTACAAGCGTACACTTAAAGCTTAGCAGCCGAGTGGATACCGGCAGCCGAACTTGAACAAGTAACTATGTGATACAGCACCGTCTGATTGTCAGTGCTGCGCGTTCCCGCCTTGACGAGAACTGGATAGTCCCCTGAGCAGCGGCTGCCCATGTTTAGTCTACCGACCAGCACATGATATACCTCACCCCTACACTCAGTCAGGCAGACTCTGACTGGACAGAAGTGGTACGCATTTCTGACGCAACCCGAAAATCAAGGCAACTATGCGGTCATTATGCGAATATCGCTGAAGCAACCTAGATTTCTTGCATCATACATGCCTTCTCTTTTCAGGAACATGGATTTCCAACGTCTTCGTTGCGATCATCAGAGGGCGATCCGACCCCCAGCTGCTAACTGTGTAGCCTGCCACTTTTGACAGTGGGGCAAACAGGGGCGAAGGATGAAACGGAGTCATTAGAAGTACCGTCAGCACATCTATAGTTTGGTAAATCAACGATTGCGACACACCAGAACGAATTCACTTCCGGCCACAGAATATTCACTGCGGTTTCGTTAGGCTAGCGAACACAAAAAGGATATAGCTAGGGTTGCAAATGAGAAGCTGGAGAACCAGTTGCTTTCTGGATGTTCAACAAACTAGCGTAACTGCTCTCTACCTTTACCTTAAAATGCATTTTGTATTGCATCGAAAAACTCCGAGAACCATTCCATTTCTTTACTAGGGTCACTGAAGTATCGCAACCAGACCCCATTGGTGCTCCTCCGGTAACTCTTCGATAGTCGGCCGGTGGCCGAGTGGTCTGCGCGTTTGGTTTGCAACCATAAGGTCACCGGTTCGAATCCTCGTAGGAGTGGGTGTCCTCGCGGTATACTCAACCCACGTGCGTCTGGTGGTGGTCGCGCGGCAGCGAAGCGCCGTTACGGCCTACAGCTGACAAATTATTATTATTTATTTTTATTAACTCTTCGATATAGTGCAATTCTCAATTTAAATCCACGACTTTGCTTTTACGCAAAGCCCGTAGCTCACGAGCAGGAAGAGCTCGCTTACTACCCCAAAAATAAGGGTAAGCTCTAGAAAGGCTAAACGATAACGGTGGGACTTTTACTTAGTTATAGCGATACAAGACCTCTGTGAATAAGTCGCTATGCAGCAATAAAAGCGCACCTTCTACCCTTTGTCATCTGTAACTACTACTAACTTAGTCTCACTAAGCAGTTTGGAATGACCAACGTGTGCCTTGAGATTGGGCCCTTCAATATTACACAGCTCACAAACGAGCGTCGAAATCTCCTTTTGAAGAGATGAAATTCATGTCGCTTTGTCTGATGGATAGATTTGTGGGCAAAACGCCATAGTTGAGTCAAGTGCGATATTTTAATCACATAATGGGATGTCTCGATCGCTTTGTACATCCTCACTTGCGTCTCACGGTATCGTTTAAGACATATATCGCAATGGCGTTTATATCAGTTAAATTCACAGGAAAACGTGAACACATCTAATCAAATAGCTAAACAGGTCGACTAATACCGGCCGCAGTGGGGGCGTTTTGGTTGCCTGCCATCTGTCGTCATTACAACATCCGGTGTCCAACAGGATCCATTAAGGCCGAAGTGTATGCGCAATCCGCCTGTAATACAAACAGCGTACACCAGTGTTTACACTGCACTGCGGTGTAATTGGCGTCCATTCTAATAACTCGGGGTTGCTGTGTCAAACTCCATTCATGATAAGACCGTCCGGCCTCCTGTAATTACCTTCAGTGCCTGTGTGCATTAACGCCCGCGGGCATCGTCAAACTCATTGAAAGATAAGTGGTGACAGTGGTTTCGAACGGTTTATTCAAAGGCATGGCTTCCGTTTTCAATGGGTTCGGTGTCTTTCTCACAACAAACGGTCAATGGGTCACCCAAACAGGACACGCGTGATGGGGTTATGACAATTAAACCGGCGCCACGAGCGATAAAGTTGTCAAGGTGGCGGTACACCGGCTTTCATCGTGCTGTTTGGCATAGACCACAGAACCAACGTCCAACAGAGGCTCGGCCCGTTGCATCACGCTCAATTCACTGGCGGAGATCTACACGAACCCCTACCTTTGCTTACCAGATTTTTGTTAGTCTGGCGTTGAATAAGTCAGCTTGACCTGGAGAGATTCCACATTCACTGCGGTACAGTATGTCGTTCAGCAAAAAGACTGAGGATAAAACGAATCCGAGAGGCCGATTTGTTAACCACAAAACTTGGTAAACGTGCTGAAAGACGAGCAAAGGTAGCTCATTTCGAAACGTTCACTTGGTAAGCCGATTCATCGTTATATCTAATCATGCTTTGGCCGTTGATAAGAAACTGGGTAAGCAGACGAATGTTGAATGCAGCGCATTCCAAACACCTTGCCTCGGCACGGACCTCCGTCTTGATCAGGCTCTGCGGACAAGTGACGACAGAGAAGCATGACCGCTAGTGAGGTCGCAAGGTAAAGGCTCCGTTTTGTGTGGTTGTATATAGTGGATCAGTAAACTTGGAGTGGCAACAGAAGACAAGTGCGCTATCTACCCAGATGTTAATAACTAAAGGGCGAGATTCTATCTGCGCATAACAAACTGTGGAGCATGGCACGACTACTCAGGAAACTGTAAGCTGTTATGCCCCACTTAGATGGAAGGAACTCGCTTGGATCCATCTCTCCCACGATCGTCGGTTGTAGAAGGCCAAAGGCCGGTGATATTCGCAACTAGATCTCATAGGAAATCACAAATTGCACAGATTGAGGAACAACGCGACTGGTGGTGGTCTAACAGCCTAACTGATTGGCCGGTCTGTGTCATTTATGGACTTCGAGTCAGCAAAGTATTCACTTATATGGGCAAGGAGGAGTTTGAGAGAATAAATCTGTTTACTACGTGCCTCTTTGAACCATAAGAGCATTTGCAGTAGGCATCACTAACATGAAAATGGATATTTTGCGATCTCACTGGTAGACAACCTGTAGCTATCCACTCACAGCGAGTGCTTTTCAGACAAGCAAGTCAAAATTCCATGTGTTTTTGACATGTTGCCTCGTTATGATATGAGCCCGATGATGTGGTTGACCAAACACTCGCTGTTTGGAGAACCTACAGAAACAACTGACCTCACCCCCCGCGTTTGGGCCATCATATCAATTCATTGAAATAAAGTCCACAGTGCATTCAAGACGGATAGTGCGACTGACAAGTCACAAACCGTTCAATCTGAATCATAACGTAGTACAATGAATAAAATCCTAACAACCTGCAAATGCTGGTTGATTTCCGGCTCATCGAGAGAACATTCGGACAGAAATTAACAGTCCGTCTGCAATAAAATGAGCGTTGTATGCACATCATAAGTAGCTGCGAATTTTGGTGCAAGCAGGCGCCAGCACAACTTAATGCAACCGCTGGACGACGCAACGCTGTCGTCCATTCAAACAATTCTGTGTATTTGAAGGATGTTTGTAACGTAAGTATCGTAAAAGGCAGAAGTCACGATTAAACTCCAGACGAAAATCTGCCCCGACGGGGAATCGAACCACGGTCTACGAATTTCCGGTCCACCATCGCGCTACCATCGTCCTTTGGACTTCGGATGGACAGTTACTTCGGTCCACTGGGAAGTGACGAGTGAGTGACCCGATCTGCAACACCAGGACAGTTACTGTGAACTCATTGGCAATACGTCGCGCACTAAGCAGAAGTCACGTGTTAAATTCCGCACCTACTCGTCAGCCCTCGGTAGCTCAGTGGTAGAGCAGCGGACCGGAAATTCGTGGACCGGGGTTCGATTCCCCGTCGAGGCAGATTTTCGTGTGGAGTTTAATCGTGATTTCTGCCTTCTACTATAATTCTGTGTATATTCCTACGTGGGTGGTCATCGAATCTAGCGGCGAACCCACACCGGCGCATCGTGTGCAGCACATTGGTACGCGCCACACTTGCGTGATATCCGCGCCGATGCGACACAGCTGTTTTGTCACCAGTCATTGCAGTCGCCTGCCCCATGCTGAGGCTGATGTTGCATTCATGATGCTTCTTCACCACAGTTGGGTTAAACCAACTTAGACTTGGTCTTTCTAACCTGAATAAATTTCATTCCACGTTAGTTGGTTTGTGCTGCCCACCTGAATAATCTTCTATTAACTTGCACACGTTGCTTACGCTTACTGTGGTTCGTGAACTTTATCGCGTTTGTGGCATTTTTTGAATAACTCCTGAACATTTTGTACGTAACTATCGTGGACTCGTTGCTAACCAACTTACTTCATATGCTAATTTAGCGAAGAGTTATGCCGACATAGCCGTTTGCTTCAACAAAATATTTTATTTGATAATGTCACTTCAAGTGATTGGCTGTTGTTTGATATCCCCGGTGTGGCTGCGCTTGATGTGCATGTTGACAAAGTGCCTACCTGTTTATTACCCACTATCTCGTCCATATTGGCTCTAGGAGATAGTTGGTCTCTCCTGGAGGGGACGGGGTGCACGGTCGCTGTTGCCGTGCTAGGCTCGAAGAGCGGTTCCATATACTCAGTGTGGAGCGGACTACGGTCCAGCCACCGCCTTGTGTGCGCTTGATTCCCAAATACAGCGTGCCTGTGTTTGCTTGTGAAGGAGTGTGGGCCGGCTCCGTTGATGAAACGTGGCTCCCATCTACATGCCTCCCGGTCTTATTCCTTTGGGTTTACACTGGATATAGGGTGTATGGATGGAACTGTGGGTGGTGCATTGCAAGCCACCTATGGTCCCTCTGTAGGCGCAGGCGTCCTGTGGCTGGCCACAGTGACAGGCAAATCTGAAACCGGATGCGGCCAACCATTGCAGTCGCTTGCGTATCGTGTGACAGACGTCTGTCCTCCACACGTGAAACATGGGCGACGGCTCACTTGCCACAAAACAGTTGTCCGGTGAGCCAAACATCGCAGAGTGTAGTTCTCCATTTCTCTTTATCCTGCTGCTTTTATTCGGCTGTCTATGCAGCTCCATCAGTCAACAGTGTTTGTTAAAAAGGTCGGATATTATGTCTCATGCGGTCAATTATCGGTGCTTCGTGGGTGAAGCAAGGACGCTGGTGTAAATCCCATTGATCTCTTTTGACTGGTTAACAGTTGTAGTAATATTCGTACTAGGAGTAGCAATACAAGTATTGATGAGAGTAATTTCTTGGGACAATCGTTTAGTAACTAAAAGAAACACATCTTTCCCGTGTCAGTTAGATGGTCAGAGTGAGTATGGTAGGCACAGAAATATACCCGTCAACATTCTAAGGAGCGTGCCAAGGGACTCTTCCTGTCACTCACGTGAACTCCAAAAACATGTGAACTAATTGTAGTCTTGCAATGATAACGCAACGTCCCTACCAGTCTCCCTGTTACTCCTCGACGGTGGGTTGTGGTGAGATCCGTTCAGCGAACCAATTGAATCGGTGTTTTTCACTTCGACAGCATCCATTTAGATGCAACTCTGCTAATGTTGTTATTGTCTTGCTGCTTCTGACCAGTTCGGTTGAAGAACAGAATGACCCACATGTCCGTGATGAGTTCGCCTTTCAGCGTAGGTTGTCGTAGATTTCAGCGATGTGATGACAACTTGAGGATCGCTGGCACAATCACGGGCCAAGAACACCGGGTCTCAAGACACAACTGAAAAATAAAATCAGTGAAGCAGTGGGACAATGGTTTGATTAGGAGGAGAAGATGATGATGATTACCTACTACCGTAAGATTGTCAGGGTGCGAATGGTGAATTCAGAAACAGACGCATCGACAAGCGGAAGTGCGTACCAATGTAATGGCCATTATGTCCACGGAAACGCGGATGTAGTTCCTTCAACCCAGCTTTTGTGGGAAACAGGTGTACGGACTATCGGGGTACAACGCCCCACAGAGTGGACTGCGTAACGCAAACGGGCTAGTGGCGTCTGTTCAATTTCTTGAACACCAACTATGTGGGAACAGAAGAATCACCATATCAGCTGACATTCCATGGTCCACACACCGGCTCACTTGAGTGTCTATCAGATCAGGGCAGACAATACAATTTCGAGAGTGGACTTCATGCATCACAGCTGTGGTGATGGGCGCCAGTTCACCATACACTGCTATCAAATCCGGAAGGGCAACCCGTTATTGTGGTCACCACTAGGTACCTCGCAATATCGGATGCCAGGTGATTGGGTCTGAGCAGATGAGCCACGTGAAATGCGCGCAATCGAATGTTGTCTGTGCATAAGCAAGTGTATTTACCACCACAGTCACAATCGTCCCCTAGTCCTTATTGTGTCTTCCGGTACCATGCTAGTTGATTGGTGAGAGATCCAGTCAACTTGATGTTCTTTGGGAATGCACATTTGCGAATGTCTTTATAAATCCCAGGTAGATTTGAAAGGCCACCGGAAGTCTGGCAACTACGTAGGTCAGTTTGATCATGACCGATTTCTGATGAAACTCGCAACGAATCTGAGTAACGTGACTACAGAACCATAACATTAGAGATGCACTCGTTTGGTCTTGAACGCTGTGCATGCGGTTTTCCCCACCAACGCATGACAGACTTCTATATCCAGTACTTGCAGGGGCAGCATTGGATGGGCAGGCAAATTCCCAACATTCGCACCACACCTAGCCAAACATATCATTCCCAATGGGATACGCGTCCCTCCGATAGCATTACACATACACCACTACGACTTCCGGCCGACGGCAGTGTCAATGTCTCACATGTGTCTCCTTAGTTGCGGTACCAGTAGACCCTATTGCAATGATGAGGCTGATACCACTTCAATACACGGATGAACGAGTCAGACTTGTCTGGGTATATACCTCACCAAGAGGCCTAATAACACTGATCAATATCTGATGTTCATGCGTTAATGTTGTAAGCGAATATAACGTTCTAAATTTTACTAACGCAAACTGCTGCACTTTAATGTGGTCTAAGCATTATACACAAATGAGGTGGATGAATTTAGCCATATTAAACATCAGATAAGGGTCCAGGTTCAAAACCCAGATGGTCTGAGTGACCAAGCTAGGTGATTGGCCCCACGGCGATCAACAGTTTGTTTGTGTGTGGCGTTGTCCACCAATTATCCGTGTTACAGGGGACCAGAGTAGGGTTAGTGCCTGGACAAATTTCTTATGCTCATAGGTCAGGGTCATGAAGCCGACTGGCTATTGCCTCGGCCACTGCCAGTAGACGACAGCTAACCGCTCTCGTGTGGCATCTGGGTACGCGGTAGATTGGCTGGAACGCCTCACGCGTTTTGACTTGATGGCTCGAGTCGATCAGGTGTGTAGACACTGCGCTTGCCACCGATCTAGTCACGCCGTTATACAGCCAAGCTGGACAGTGTTCCGTGGCTCTCTCGGAGAGTCTCCTGGTATTTCTTCCGATATATCTTGATCGACACGAGCAAGAGAAAGTGTATACACAGAATGAAGTACTTGACCATGGAACGCTGTCCTTAAGTTGTTGATTCAGGGTCGGCACTGAGTAGAAGCTTAGCCGTAGGCTTGCTGCATAGTACGTTTGAGCGATGGCGTCAGAAAGCCTTCTACACCTTGATTCGGCTATCCCGTCCCCCTTGAACGGTAACGATAAGTAAATCGGTTTCTTTCCTACTGAATCCACTTTTTGATTTCGCTTCTCGTACCTTCATATGGACAACGCCACACGCACACACACACACACACACACACACACACACACTAATGCTTTCCTTGACTTGACTTGACTTAGACGCGATTCCGAAATGGGCATTTTACTGCTTCACAAAACTCCTAGCCCAACCGAAGGAAAAAGCAGGGCGTTGAGGACCTTGCCAAAAGAAGGCGTTAACCGCCGTCAATACAACTGCAACAGACCTTAGCTGTATTTACACGTCTCTTATTGACCTACGACTTCTGGAATAGGTAGGCCAACCGCCAAGCTTAGTTGTTCCACGTAGATTTGACCGATCTTCAGGAGGTCACTAATCACGTGCAGGCACTGGACTATTCCATTACTTTCGAAAGCCGGGTGAGAATCGATAACAATTGATTAACCCGTGAAATAATGGATTTTTCGGGGAATGCTTATCTTCACTTGGACACCAAGAATGCAGAGATTGACTGTAATCTTGAGTTCTTACAGTGACAAAATGGTTAACATTACTGGCGTTAACACCTGTACAGCCGATGCGGCAAGTCGTCTGCCGGCAACTGAAGCTGTTCAGGAACACGTCCCTCGATTTGAAATGGTAAATTTAATGCAATATATAAACATACGACCAATAGGAAGTGCAATAATTTGCCAATGCACGCACCGGGACCCAAGGCTGTTCATGCTAAAGCGCTTTTTGACGTCAGGTTGGCCACCTGAAGGGACAGCAGACTTACAACCGTTCATAATGCGCGGAAACGAGCTGAGTCTATTCGACGGCCGCGTTTTCTGTGGCTCTCGGCTGATTAATCCCATAAGGTGAGGTCGCAAATCCCTATGGAGCTCGACGATGCACATCCAGGAGTTGCGAGGATGAAAACATTAGCAAGGGGATATTACAGGTGATCGACGATCGATCCAGACCCAGAGAATTTTTTCGAGAAATTGCGCTATTTGTCAAGCGTATCAACATAGTGAAACGTCCGGTCCAGTACACCCTTGGTAGTGGTCCGAGAAACTGTGGCAAAGGATCCAGGCCGACTTCTTTGGACCGATAAACGGAACGATGTTTTTCTACTCATCGTAGCACATTCAAAATGGATTGATGTGCATCAGGAACCCAAGCGACGTCTGAAGCCACCATTACTATAACTCGCTCTTCTTTTGCTACGTTTCGCATCCCGGAATCCCTGTGCAAAGATACTGGTTCATCTTTTACCAGTGCTGAATGTAGTAAGTCTGTTACTAACACTGGGATGTGACATATCAAAAAGGCCCGTATCATCCGGTATCAAACGACTTAGCAGAAAGTGCTGTGCAAACGGTGAAACAAGGCCTAATAAAGCAGCGAGTGGGGACTTTGCAAGCGAAATTGGATCGTTTCCTATTTGCATACTGTCCTACACCCACTGATAACACCGGTAAGTCCCTGGCGGAACTGATGTTCGGCAGAAATCTCAGAACGAGTCTTCATTTGTTATTCCCGAACCCGCGTATAGAAGTACAGAACCGACAGAGGAAGTCCATGTCATCATGAGAGTTAAAAAATGTAAGCACATTCAGACATCAACCAGTATATACTCAGCTACCGCATGAACAATGCTGGCGACTAGCAACTGTGGTCGGTTCTGCAGGAACTCAAAACGAGCAGCAATCGCCGGATCTTCCGCCGACATTCGGACCACGGACGCCCTTGGGGCACAGACACATCTGCCGAAGCGGAATCTGACACCCGTTCTAGCATAGAGCAAGTAGGGGAGGGTGTAAAAACCAAAACAACAAGTGTGACAATACTTAGGCGGTCCAGCCGCATTCGCAAAGCTTTCGAAAGTTACCAACCAGGAAGTTGACCTCATCCACGGCCATGGGAAATATCACGTGTTTATTAATGACCAACGACTGATGCTATTTCCAAAGGTATTGATTTTACATGCGCTCGTCTGCACGCCCAACTGCGTTCCTTATGCTGTGACCCGCTCCGCGATAGTTGTTGAGTATACTACACATCTTACTGTTTTCGTTTTGCTGTCTGAGTGCGCGCCAACTTACTAAGGTTAACGTCTAGGCTTGACAGTTGGTACCAGGCGAGTAAGCAAATTATCGACATACGTAGCAAGCACTGCCGCACCCGACAAAGTGCTTGGGGATAGAGTCAATGCCTGTATGCCTCATTCAATCATAACCTTAGTCGCCAGCACAAACCGGGAAAACTCTAGATATGGAAGATGCAGAACTTATTTGAGGACAAATTTTTCTACACAAAAAACGGAATATGCAACAACAAGTAACAACTTTTCCAGCAGAGAATGCACTTTTATCCGGTTTGAATAAATTACGTTAAACTCCGGAAACCGCTTCGATGTAAAATCCCAGCGTCTGCTTACATGGAGTAGAAGATTCCGACTCATATCAGACATTACAGTAACCATGGCTGATTTCGAAAAGCCGCTAATGTTGCGACAATGTTCACTGACCTATCCCAACAACACTCCACAAGTAGTGACCCAGTGGAGTGAGCTATGAGAGAACAGGGGAAAACTGTCATGAGTTAGGAGGTCGTGAACATTCCCAGCTATCCATTCTTGCGTTAGTTGTGCCTAATATGAGGAGGCGGAGCTTTTCCAAAACAAATTAAACCTCACACACGCGTGACATGCGTGCTCCTGGTTCATTTGTATTATTCCCCTCTATCCTCTCTCCATCTTCTCGTAGCGTTGTCACTGTACGCTCATTCGAACCGGATTTACCAGCTCTACACAGTGATCCATCGTACGTGGAAATATCTTCTACGATTAGAGACTGTGCCATCATTAACCGTTTTCACTGGCATCTGTGATTAAGCGCAAGCGTTTAATTCAATCACATTTAGCCGATTGCCTTTCTGTGTGACACCATTCAATACAGAATACTCGAGGCAGGCCGAAAAGCCTAAGCTTACTCCGATCCAGTGTTTCTCAACACAACTGTGAAAGGATCTGTGTTCAGCGATCTGTTCAGGTTGCAGTCACTCGCCATTCCTTGTGACCTTGTCAGCCAGTGCGGCACATAACCCATCAAACGGACCGCGCGACCACGCCGACCGCTCATTGGACCTTGCAACCACCACGCTCGCCTGACCGATGTGCGCCGCTCTCAAAGCTGTAAAAGTACAGAATGCTAACCAACCCACTGGGTCAGTTAACGACACCAACTTGAACGGGAGAAAGGCGAAACCGAAGAGACTCCCATCGAAAGGCATTTGCGGGTTAAGAGAATGTCATCGAGTAGTAAAAATCGGTCTGGCTTGTTCGCACTGTTTGGAATGGTACCATACGAAATGTGCAAATGTGTCCCAACAGCAGTTACGGAAGCGAAATAGCTCCCAAGATGCATTTTGGTTCTGTACTGCGTGTTCCACCATCCCCCTCGTTAAGTGCTTGCTCATCCTAGCTGAGAAGTGCGACCGGTTAATCGCAGAAGCAGAGCAGAGGATCAACAATAAGATTAATTCTATGGAAGCGAGTATGGACCACAGAAGCGTAGCGGCTTCTAAGCAACGGAATGCTGAACAATCCGCTTCCCCTGAACCGCAATCAGCCACGTCTCCATCTCCGTTGTCTTCTCCAACTTTGGTAGAACGCCGGGCGAAAACAGACTGTACCTATGTGAATCAAACAGTACTCACGGCAACGAAACTCAGGCACCATTCAAAAAGTCTGGTTAAGCAAATTCCACTAGACCTGACATCTAGCATTAACAAGGATGAACCAGCCAAACACCAACCCTTGGTACCTGTAGCTCAAATATCTCTTGTTGAGACTAAACCTCCCAAAACATCGGTTACATATGCAGAGATTGCTGCAAGGGTCCACCGAGAGGCCGCCGTTGCGTCCTCTTCCATTGTAAACACCGTTAACGCAAATAGAGAGGAAAAGAGCAAACAAGCACTTGTCAACAAGTCAAGACAAATGAGTATCATACCTTGTAGATCGATTAAAAAGGGATCCAACAACAGTGCCCGGACTGTTGTATGCTCAATTGTCCCTGAATCTACCGCCATAACATTGTGAGATAAGTTATCAGACGACCAAGACCAATGGAACTCATTGTGTATGCAGATGAGTATCAAAGCCAAACCCATGAACTTGTTACGAATTACTCGTCATCCGAACTCGCCACACTATGGTGAACCCAGACTTATTCGAGTAACTCTAGAATCCTCCACCGACGTAGAAAATGTTTTTCTCTCCGCAAGTGCACTAAAACACGAATCTTGTGGGATACGTATCTATCCTGATGTCCATTGGAGCGCGCGACAACCAAAAGGAAACACCGAAGATGGGCACAACAAGCAAGACCGCCTAAACACAATCTTCATACATGGCGTGCCAGAACTTCCTTTTAACGATATTTAAGAGACCGGAAAACACGATTAAGAACAGTGGCGGTTCATTCGTGAAACACTTTCTTTGGATAATGTTGTGGCACTATCGCTCAACAGGATCCCTCTCTCATCGAATTATAGAGGATGTAGCCCTAGAATCCTAAAACTTGTGGTTCAGTCAGAGCAACAAGCAAAGGATGTTTTGGATCGATGGCGGAGAAATCGGAAACATATTCCTTCCGAAATTCGGTTAAAGGTCGCAAACAATTTGCACAGCTCAAATACTAAAGCAACTGAAGCAACAAGCATACCGACGAATGTACAGAAGCGTAACTTAACTGCTGCTTTAATTGACTCTGATGTAGGTCTAAACGAAGGCTGGGACGCACCTTGGACGAATCAAGTTGCAAACGAGGTATCATTGACCCATCAAAAAACGAGTAACTGCCGACCTCCCATCGGTCGGCATTCTCCCACACTTGACAACTTCACCTCTCTGCGGGGTCCTAGAGACCGAGAAACTGGCCTGCTTGTATACAAATGCTCACGGACTTTCTAACAAACTGGCTGAACTGAAAGATCGCCAAGCTTCCAGCTCATATGATGTCATTGGTATCACCGAGACATGGTTGCACACGGGAATGACGGACGCTTAAGTTTCGCTACCGGGCAAGTCGCTGATCCGGAACGATAGGCTCACAAAAGGAGGAGACGTAATCCTGTATTACCGAAACGACTTACAGTGCGAAGCCGTGGAGGATTCAGACTCGCCGTTCCCCGACTCTCTTTGGTGCCTATTGCAGTTAAAAGGCAGGGACGCTTGTTTTATTGTCTTGGTGTACCGCGCCCCTAACTCAACGCCCGAAACCGACTACCACCTAGCGGCTGCTTTAAGGTGCAGTTTACAACAAAAGCACACTCACATGCTTATCATGGGTGATTTCAACGTACATCGTTTAGAAGCCCCTGCCACGATCGGAGGACAATTCAAAACCGATTTACAAGATCTAGTAACTACTGTTCCTCTTTACAACCACATCACTTTGCCCACTCGGTTCAGAACTGGTAATAGGCCATCTGTGCTGAATCTTGTGCTCACCAACGAGGAGCATATGATTGATGCATTGGTTTTAGACTGCCCGTTGGGTCGCAGTGATCAAGCCGTGATCAGTTTCAACTTCGTCTGCTATGCAGAATGTCTGAATGATAACGATGACACTGTGCGAACTATCACAAGGTACGACCGACTCGCCCAGCTCGTCAGCGCCACAACATGGTCTTTCCTCAAAGAAGAATCCCCGGAAGTCGCCTCGCTCGCGTTCGTCAACACATTCAGTCAGCTGATTGCACAGGCTTCAGAGATAAAAGCTTGCAATTAGTGTAAATCATTTTCGTTCGTTAGGAGCAGAACTCGAAGACGGATGACAGTACGCAACGCAGCATGGCGAGTGTACAGAGAAGCTCCAGCACCAGAAATTTGGGACAACTACGTAGCCCAACGTAACCACTGCACTCAACTGTTAAGAGAAGACAAAGCCGCCCATCAGCAGAACATCGCAAAAGCCTTCAGTGCTAACCACAAACTGCTGTACAAGCACGTTAATAGGCAACGAAAGGTGAGACAAGGAATTCCTCCACTCAAGACGGCTAATGGCCCAACAGGAACGTCTATGGAAGCTGCGAACGCGTTGCAGATGCAATACGCCCCCACGTTTCAAGGAGTCTTGCCACCAAGCGATCTAGCAAGCTTTGTATTCTGCTCGCCAGGACTAACGCACATCAATTTTACCGAAGAGGCTGTATTGCAAAAGCTGACTTCTCTACGCAAACACAGCTCGCCGGATGTCGACGCCATTCGTCCAGAGGCATTGGGAGTAGCAGCAAACCAACTGGCAGGACATTTAGCTCAGTTTTTCTAGCGCTGCTCAGACGAGAACCAAGTTCCCGCCATGTGAAAGCTTGGAATAATAAGCCCGATTCACAAAGGTGGAATCAGAACTTATCCTTCCAACTACCGCCCAGTAACCCTTCTTCCTATACTATCCAGGGTCATGGAATCCATAGTTGCCGATGCACTGGTGTGCTATCTGGAAAACTGTAACCTCATCACTCGTGAACAGCACGGTTTCCGTCGACAGCGGTCATGTACAACGAATTTACTAATTGCAATAGTTGGACCGAGGCAGCTGACGCTGGAGAAGGTGTTGATGTGATCTATCTGGATTTTTCCAAGGCTTTCGATCTTCTAGACCATCCGATACTACTATCCAAGCTGCAGCATTACGGGATCGGAGACCCTCTATTAAGCTGGATGGCCAGCTTTCTACTTCAACGGCAATTAGTGGTCAGAGTTCGGAGCTCTTTATCGGACCCAATACAAGTCGAGTTTGGTGTGCCGCAACGCTCAGTTCTAGGTCCACATTTGCTTTTGGTGTTCATTAATGATCTTGCACAGGGAACCGCTTCAAACTTTCTAATTGTTGCCGATGATATCAAGATCTGGCGCTGGATTCAGGCGAAGGTCGACCAACATGTGCTTCAGAGTGATTTAGATGCAGTGTATCAATGGTCGACACAAAATGTATTGCATTTCAACGTCAGTAAATGCAAGGTGTTTTCCATCCGACATCAGGGCAGCTACTCATACCGACTCGGAACGGAGGTACTGCAACAATCAACTCTCGAACGTGACTTGGTTGTCCTGGTTCAAGATGACTTGGGTTGCTCCAGGCAATCCGGAAAGGCCTCGAAGACCGGGTACCAACACGTAAGGCTGTTGAGGCGGGCGTTTGGACAAATAAACAGCTCCATATTTCGACAAATGCACAAGTGCGTATGTTCGCCCCCATGTCGAGTACGCAATTCAAGCCTGGTATCCATGGCTGAAACAGGACCTTAATGCACTGGAGCAGCCACAACGCCGGGCATCTAAGAACGTAATTGGAATGCGCAATCTTCCCTACCAGGAGAGGCTGCGACGACTAGGATTGTTCAGTGGAAGCTATCGCAGGCTACGAGGCGACCTGATTATGACATACTTGATTCTGCGAGACCCACATCATGTGGGCCGCCCTTTACTGCAACTCAGTAGCAATACAAACCTGAGGGGCCACTCAATAAAACGCGCAGAACAATACAGCCGTCTGGAGTGCCGCAGAAATTTCTTTTCCGTTCGAGTCTGTCACCCGTGGAATGCTCTCCCAGAATCGGTCGTCTCTGTACCGACACTAACAGTACTTAAAAGACGGTTGGATGATGCACTCATCCACTTACACTTTGTTACTTAACACTACGTCTCCATCCTACACCTGGTTTACCATGGAATTATTTGTTGTTAACTGTGGGTGCTGTGAATCTAAGAGGATCGCAGGACTGCAGCGAAGCAAACAAAAAGTCCTTATTTTCATATTTAAAGTATTAACTATTTTACTATCCTTATTCTCATTACTGTTATGTTGCTATCCCCACCAACTATCCAACGCTTCTTAACCCGTGTAAATTCATTATTCATTGTTCATTGTACTGTTTCCTCCACAGTCAATATGTGGCTTAGCACGGTTCCAACGCACCAACAATCGGAAACAGCGTTAATTCAGAAGGGCGTGTGTGAACTTCGCTGCCACCAACTCGAAAAACTGGCAGTTTCAAGAGAATCGGTATGCGTGACTGCTGGCACCCCAGGACCGGAGTTGCATAGCAATACGTCACTTCAATTGTTCACCTCTAATCTTGCACAACAGTCTGTTCGTCTGTGAAAAGCAAAATAAGTACTTTCTCTGTGTTAGTAAGGAATACGTTAGGCGAACAACCGAGGCGCCCATCGCCATTACGGAGCCAAGACATGACAGACGAGCCAAACTCACTCGCATGGATTGGGGAGAACAGATAACCAGCCGGGTGAAGTGGCCACTTAACTCGAGAGTGGCCGTAAATTGATCCTTCTGGAGTTTTCCACCTGAGCTTTAAATACCATTCACGAACTTTCGCTTTTACCTTTATAATGAACGGTGTGGTTGGCTAATACATCCCTGTTCCTCTGCTCGTCTGATCCGGTCTTCTCGCTGTCCTGTGGAGTGGGGGCAGCGACCTCGAGTTCCGATTGAGCATCAAGCGTCATTTCACGCGAGGGTAGAACACTTCCCTCTGTTACAATGGTACGTAACTGTAAGACCATCAGCCTCAGATTAAGTGATTTTCTTTCGTTTTCTCGGGCAAACTGTATGATACGAGACCAAACGAGGACGGGACTCGTCAAGCATTGCTGTTTTACCCCTAATACATCATTGTTCCATTGTTCCATTGAATCAGTCAAGGAGTTGCTTACTAATGGCAGTGAATAGCGTCTACAACGTCTTCACTTCAGATGTTATTACACTGATCAAAATGAGCATGCCTGGCTACAGTGAATTTCATGTCGCAGCTCAAACATTCAGCGGATTGCCATTGCCAGAGCTTATTGCATCATAGACACCATTTCAACATCTGCGTAACGTTCCTCGGATGCTGAATTGCACCGACCAACTTGTCTCCTGATGTTTGGCTTTCAGCAAGCAAAATATTACCTCCCCAGTGCGGATGTTAGCCTTGGCGTTGACCTACTAGCCTTCTGGCGCTACGATGCCCACAGTAGACTGTGGGTTTTTGCCCCACCAGCTGTCGTTGTCCATTAGCCTGAGAGTTTTCCTCCCGTCTCCTTGCGGAACATAATACATCAACCTGCCAACTTGGTGATAGCAGTCCGAGTAGAGGTGTGTGAAACAAGCGCTTCATGAGAAATTGCGAAGTTTCCGTGTGCGCAACCAAAATGATACAATTGGCTTTTGACTGATCACGCGAGAAGTGGAGAAAGACAAATGGGGAGCTACCCCCTCCTTGGCTTGTTATCACAGGGTCGTCAGCGCGTAATCTGGGGCGTACACCGGTGAACTATGGAAATGAACCCGCTGAACTCGTGTTACTGTGCCGTTGGGGTTGAGATAGGAGTTGTGTGTTTGCCAGTGAAACCCCAAATATTAAACAGTCGAATAAATACCACCACCTGGAGACAACTCGTAGCAACCTCAGTGGTACTCCACTGCCATGGGGACAAAAGGCAGGATTTGTTACAGGTGCATGCCCATCTTTGTACTGACACTACGTTGAAAGTGTTCCATTTAAGGTGACATTTACTGTACCCCTGAGTGCGTTATTCGCGGGACCACCTGGTTTCCTTCCTGAGCATGACTTGCTGTCTGTGTCAAAGTTCGCCACCTGCACACCTTGTGTTCAACGAATGCTAATCGTATTTGACAAATGCATTCATCCGCATGCCGCAATGTGAGGGTGTCGTCTACTGGTTGTCGCAAGTCTGAATCATGAGTAGGTCGAAACCATGGTACCTCGTTGTTCAAGCGAAGTACAACCCACTTACCAGGAACAGGCCACCATGAAATATATGAAACATCACGCTTCCAAGGACACAAAGCGATGGTAGATCTCCATATTAAGGACTATCCTAAACATTTCGTAGCGAATTCCATAGGTAATCTATCCTGGCAAGGCCATGTGAAAATGAGAAATCTACACACCGAAATCAACTTTGTCGTAGTTGTTCGAACATTCGGTCTCTGCGATTACCTCACTCACATACAGACAGGTTGCATAATGCACACGGTTGTTTTATTAGCCGCGCAGAGTTTAGCGATCTGAAAGCACATTCGGGTGTTATCGCACCTATCAAGGTTACGCCATGAGCAAGCTGCGAGTTCCACCACTCATACAAAATCTGAGTTGGATGAGATCGATTTCTTGGATGCTCACTTGCCTTGACGAAGTTCCTCGAATCGGCGACACTTTTGCGATGCTTCCTACAGGCCTTCGGTTGTTGATGCTGAAGATTGCACTTCGGCAGTCATACGTATCAAACAAGCGTTCAGGCATGCTGCGTGAACGCACAAGTAGCGAAGAAGGTTATTTGGCGACTCTAATAAATAAGGGAGTAAAACACCAGACTAATCATTTTTGCCCAATAAGAATTAGTCTTCATTACACAGCGAGTGTTTCATAGCACTCGTGTGTATCCCTACTCGGTGCGACACGTAATATTCACTGAACCCAATTTTCTATCGGTGAGACACAGTTCCGGCAATCTCTCCCTGAAGAGCTCGGGCGTGGACGGAACGAGTCGCCGAGTACAGCATGGACAGCCAGAATAGTTGAAAGTTTGTCAACTTCACATATGACCTTAGCGTGCGCAACGACAGAGATCAAGTTCGGGGCAAGTCACCATTAAACATGCAGAGCTGATTTCAAAGCAAAAATGTCACATTTTCCGTGCTTATGAGCATCTAATGAGATGGTAGCTTCGAATTTGCACATCGTTTTGTGGAAATGATCCGTAAGCCGAAGGTAGTAGTTGAGTGCTTCTCAATGCAGACAGAGAGTGATGTACGTCTACTCAAGCGATTCGTACGGAATGGTCCGTTTGTACTTTACTGGTGAGCGATCGTCTACCACAGCTTTGCACGACGATAGTTCTCACTGCTCCAGATGTCATGACTGGTTTTATCCAGTGGGTGAAGAGCCTTGAGATCAGTGGGTCCTTTGGTGAAGTTTTGTGGTACAGCTCGTTAAGCAGAAATGCTATTTGGCGGATACTGAGTGAAGCACTTTGCACTACCACAATGCACTCCAGCGTAACCTTTATTGGGCCACCCATTTGTTAATCCACAATAAACTGTCATTCAAACGAAGTAGCTGCAACGATTCTCAGGTGTGTCACCTACGCACTTATGTCCATGGACAGCTTAAAGAATCTTCCTCCAGAAACACGAACTCCGTAGTACAACACAACCTGAGTTGATTAAAGCAGCCGGAGTCGATTTCAAAATACGTGACTGGTAGAGGGCAATGTCACGCATCCGCGAAAACATTGGACAGCCGTTTCGTCCTGTTAGGATGCGTCAGAAGTACACATTCCTCAGCTTCCCCCGGAATCGAACTCATGATGTTCCAACGCCAGGGAATTATGCAGTACGGGAACTCGTGGCTCTGAGGGCCAACCCTGTCTTCTGGGAAGTTCGTAACATGCATGGGAGTAGAGCAGACGATCCGGGGGCCTAAAAATAGAAGAAAGTTATGGGTCAGCTATATATCGTAACGGCGCTTCGCTGCCTCGCGAACACCATCAGTCGCGCGCGGGCTGATTACACGGCGAGGACGCCCTCCCCTACGCGGATTCAAACCGGTGACCTTATGGTTGCAAACTTGACGCGCAAACCACTCGAACACCGGCTTACAGGTGCCTAAAATGACTGGTTACCTCAAGGCAAATTGCTGACTGGGCTTGGAACGCATGTCGTAATCCAAATATGCAGGGCAACCTCCGGTTTTGTATTGATGTTTAACCTCATAGCTGGTATCAATCTACTCTTTGTGCGACAACCTCCAACTGCGGTTGGCTGATCAAGGCTCATCTAATATATACTACTTTCGGGAGCGCATAAAACAGGAACCCTAACGCCTCATAAGCATCCACTTCTGTGAAGTACTCTGCGCCTTTGTGATACAGGATGCACCGAAGTATCGTGCACACATGGTGAGTCGTATTTCCCCATCATGCGCACGACACAGTAAAACCGATCCGCTCTTTTTGATACCGCCAGTCGAAGGGACAAGTAACAGCCACTCGGCAGCGCATGCGCCGTTGTATGCACAGTGTATGCGACAGTGAAATGTGGTGTAAACAGGCACCAACACCACCCACGTCACCAGTTGGGCAGTAAAACGATGTTGTCCACTGAAACGGTTCTGTGTCCAATGCTTATCCACTACTCGGGTTGTCGTCATGTAAACGGTCGAACACAAGCCGTCTCGTCGTGTGTTGCACACAAGTCCCCACTTCTCGTGTACGATGCTGGCGCCGATATGGCACAGGCGCTTTTTTATCACTTGTTACAACCGCTCCCCTCTCTAGTGTACAAACTTTGTCATTAGAGCGCGAAGTAGCAGCGAATGTGTTGTCACAGCGGCTATCCGTGGGCTGCCAGCGCGTTTATGTGAGACGAAGTACGTTGGCGACCTCCTTGATGATAGCGGCTCCAATTCCATTAACGTTTGCTCATGGGGCTGGTGGAAGTGACGTGGTATGGTGTGGGAGCGAGTCGTAGACTTGAAATAGCCGGTAATATCTGTTGCTGGGCGTGTGTATGTGGGTTTTTCGCTGTTCTCAGAGCTGAATGATGTTGCATCGTAAAGTACTCATTCAGCTTGTAGGAAAACGCAAAATTCATAGAGACTCACAAGTGGTAGGCTGTTGCAGAAGAGGATATTTTGCACAGGGAGTGTTTTGGTCATGATGGGAAGGCGTTTGTTAGGTGAGCCCAGCAGGGATGACTTCGTCATGAAACAGGATTAGATCACCACCTCACAAGCAGATCCTTGTAAGTTCCACTGCCACGAATTCCATATCGTCTGACATTCTCGACTGGAGATGATAACGCTAAGTGAAGCCTATTGCCTTTCCGGAGGTGTGGGGCTATCTAGTTGAATATGGTTGCAGTTATCTGTCCGGAAGAACCACAATTGCCACTATGATGACCCGTTTGGTACACTGCAACCAAATGGTGTTAACGGGACTTCCCTGTTTGTTACCCTGTTTTTACCGGGTGCCAGCAGCCGATTCTCTGACCGATTTCCTCCTTGTCTGGAAATGTTTGGTAAGCAAATTCCGTTTGCTCCTAATACCCTGGGTCCGGATATTACCAATCGACTGCATAACAATTTATAAACGTCGGATGCCGGGGATGGCATTCGTCAAGGGGATTAGGATTACAAGTGCGAAGTGATCAACCTTTGGGATCCGGCGTGTGATCACATGTAGAATCCCATTGTCTTTTCCTGAGGGACTGTAGAGTTGGAAACTCAAAACAAGGGTATAACATGCGACGAAGCTTACCAAACACCGTGAGATGCTGCAGAAGCCACAGTAGTTGTAGAAGGGATGATACGATCGAACACTCGTTTAACAGGAGCAAATGAATTACATTTGACTGTCTGTTAGATGACCAGGCTGTAGATAGTAATCGAAAAAGGGTGCGTGTCAGAACTGTAACGCGTGTATCAACGAACTCGTCACGGTGTTCACGTGAACATCAGGAACGCACACAAACCAATTGGATTCCTTCAAAGATGTGGGTGCAATTTGAGGGAACATGCGACTGCAGAAGATGGAGCTTAGGTGGTTTTGAGAAAACACATGAACTTCCCACAATAAACTGAAGGTAACTCGCTGTTCAACTTGAGTTCGTTTGTCACATCTCAAAAGCAGCGAACATCGTTGTGCTTAGAAAAGCACGCATCAAATTTGCACGGAGTTTTTCCTACGGTAACTCGGTGGACCGGAGACAGCGGCTAAACGCATATGGATATTGATCTCATGTGTGTTGCTTTTGTATAGGCCCGCAACTGCCGTCACTAACTGTGGGAACACGAAAGAGCAGGAAAAGGATTTAAAGTTCTTTTCAGATGTAAACGACACTGTTTGTATATACTAGCTTGACGTATGACTATAAAATCCAGTCAGAGTGTAGCATGGGTACAACTAGATAAAGCCATTAAAAATCGAGCAGAAAAAGAACCAATCGGGCGCACACAAGGAGAAGCAAGTTAAGCTTTTGTTTCTCAAGGCAAGAAACCACTCTAAATAGCGAATAGGCACCTGAGAACAAGTGTCATTGAATGAGCGTAACAAAACGCGAATTTGCATATGCATAGCTGAATGTTCATCGTTCTTCCAACAAAAGTAAAATTCGGCTACAGTGGTCATTACTGGAACGTCGGGCCGCATCCTGATAGAAAGAGGATGAGTCCGGCAACCTGAAAGTGCTTCGGTTGTGAAGGTCCTGAAGGACACAATTAGACTTGTTCAGTAGTTGAAAAGTCTTCTAATCTCTAAGTCTTTTGGTGATTCCTCTGTGATTTATCTTTATAAACAGAGCTGCTGCTTATCGAATACACAGTGGCGCCCGGTAGGAGACCACGAGGGTCTGTTGCACGAAAATAGCGAGCTATCGTATTTTTCGTTCGTTAAAGCACTATTATACAACGGAACCAAATGGAAAATCATTTCATAAGCACCACTTAAGGGCTGGTGGGCACAACTTACAGACCTGCTTCCACGGACCTGGGCGTGTGTTCACACAAAACAATCTCTACTGTTCGTCTAAGAAGGAGTGCACTTCAAAAATTTGTCACTCGCCTGCGGAGGGAAATCGGACACTATGGTCCATGCGTATTCCCCAGAGTGTTCCATTGCGTAAGCGTGCCTTCATACTAGATGGTCTGCTTCAGGGGTGTCAAACTCAAACTCACGGCAGACCAAAACTGAAATCACACTTATGGTTAGGGGCCACACATTACAAACATACATTGAGCAGTGAAAAACGAAACCCTTTTTTAGAAAATAATATTAACTAAAACCGACACAACTTAAACTAATAACAAATTAAGGCATACTAATTCTTGCTCTCATGCCAATTGGTCAGAGCTGGATGTTTGGCATCTTTTCTTGGCAACAATTCATTTATGTTTGTGGTAAGTTTGTGTCTTATGGAGATTCTCAGGATGGACTACAAGTGTTCACCAATAAGGCGACTTCTGTGGGATGTTCCGTTAATCAGCAGGAAGGAGAACAGCTGCTCACGCAGAGAGGTGCTACCAAGCATAAGATTGGAGTCGCATATAGGCGAAGCTGAGGCATTGCTTCAGGAATGAAACGAGTTAACGGTGCGGGACCCAGGATATCATACTTTACCTTTAGTGCCCCATTACACTACAGCTTTATGAGCACCATCTGAAAATGTAAAGGTGCAGTTTCTACGTCGATGACAACTGATTAGCGAACCAGCTCGAGATTAGTTTTCTATGCGTCGAACTCACTAAAGCGACGTGCGTACTCAATGCGTAGTGAGCGCAGCTTTTTAGCAAAATGTGCATTTGGGAACACCATGGCGCTGACTTGAGTCAACACTGCTTTACAACAAGGTAGGTAAGTCAAACTGGTACCTTTGTGTTTCCCATAAGCGCCGCTTTACTTGCAATGCCTTCACTGCGTTCTGTATATCAGTGCTCAAGTAGTCCCAAAATACAGTAAATGATCCTCAACTAAGGGGCCTAGTAGTGGTTCACACTCCCGATTGAAAAGCAATATTGGTGACATAACTTGTGATCTCATATCTTTTATCTAGTCATCTTTCTTTGATTACACACACACAGACTCAAAGTTCCATTTTCGATTCTTTTGCTCGATGCGGGAGTGTTCTAGGACAGCTTTTCGTTCGTCAAAGCCGTTGCATTAGTGAAGCTGATTTTTACTTCCATGGTCTTCATATTACTTCATATCTGGGAGTGTGTGTGGTTGAGAGGTCAGGACCTAGGGTTCATACTTCGTTTGGCTCGCGTTCGATCCCAGATAAAGTCGGGCTTCTTTCTATTGGAGGTAAAAATAACATTCCCGCCAGTACACTCTGCGGTGACTGCTCTGGCGAAGCGGCCCTTATCCCCCAATCTAGAAACCCTTCCTGCAGACACACACGGCAGTGGCAGCACCAGCCAACGGTATAATGCAGATGGGTTTCTTTTATCGCCGAGCCATTCACAATATTTTTGCCTAAAAACCCTTGCAGGCCAGATATCATTGTACGACTTGCCAGATGTGACCCGAGAGCCATGAGTTTGACACATGTGGCCAGCTTCATTTGTAAACGTGAACCGCTGAAGGTGCAAAGAGCAGTATAGACGTGTCAATGTTCCCTTTGTCGCACAATTGATGCTAACAAGATCCACATGGTACGCCATTTTACATGCTTCCGCTGAACTCCTAAGCGCATTAATCATCAGGACATTATAAGCTGCACCCTTCTATCCGCGCCACACCACTCCATCGATTCACTGAAACTTGTTCCATTTCGTGGGCATGCGTAGTCTGCTTCGTACTTCGCACGTTGACTACGCAGCAGTACTCGATCCATGCTGTCTTACTGAACACCAGTGTTCCAATGCACTTTGGTACCAAGCAGATCGCTGCACAGCATAGCGTTAAATACAACCGAGAATTGGGTAAGCCTGGCAAACCCGAGTTCCTCCTTGATGATTGCCAAGGTTCGAAAAGATATAAGGCTTACGAAATACTTTGAGTCTACATCTTTTATTATTACTACTACCGAGGATGTCGTGTGAAGACGTGGTTAAGTGTTTACGTTGATTTGACATTGGGCAAGACCGTGCTCAACCCGCAACGGCGCAGAAAAGAGGCGTATAACATATTGTTCTCGAAAAACGCTTGCTTTGCGCAGTAAAGAAAGTTGCAACGCCGCTCGCTCAGAAAACTGCGCTCTACGGTTAACCCGTCCTTCCTCGGATTCCTCAGACAAAATTGATCAGTACCCCTGAAACGAATCGCACGTAAGTCTAGATCTGGGAGTGAGTGGTGCCGGCAACATGCTCTTGTGAGATGCAGCCGTACTGGCCTTACTATCCGGGGGTGTACTACAGTGAGAATCACAGGTTCAGGTTGCGGTTTAATTGCAATCCATCCATACAACTGGTGTCTCAAACTGAACCTTTACGGGCCACTAACATTTGAAGCAATCGTTGCTCTCAGCTCGGTGACCTAATGAACAAAACGTCACCCGTCAACCACTGCCTACCGGATTCAATTCCCACCACCTGCTTCAACTGCCTCAAGAGGGTAGAGTGGGAACAAGTGGCACAACAAATTGCTCCACTTCTAATGTGCGTAAACCGTTCTCCCCACAGTGGATGTTCCAAAAACCTAGGGCAAATTACTGTAAGTGTTTGCACCCCGAAGCAACTGACTCGTCAGTTCATGATAAAGGTATGCTTACAGTTCAATGAAAACGATTAAGCCGGTTGTGAGAGTACCTGAACTCACTCCCCGTTATCTCATAGCTGACAACGGACTATAGAGATTGGTGGTACGTGGCTCTACCCTGCCAACGACTTTGGTTGTCGTTTAAATGAAACACCAGCATGGTACCAGATGTTTGCGGAACCGGTTCCGACCCGCAGCGAGCTAACGCTGACAAGTTTTCTCACACTTTTCCAGACAGCGTCGGTAAACTCTCACAAGTGCCTCTCGGGAATGACGTTGGTCGCGCGTTTGATGTCCGTCGAGGTTCTAGTGTTGTCGTGCTTGAACTGACACCAACAAAATCTCTCACAATCACTCAGGAACCCTGTACATGATGAAGTCGAATGAGACGCTTCAAATGTCGACACCTGGCTCACAGTCAAGGCCGTGTGAATATTTGTCTTTTCTATCACTAGCCGTCGCGACGTGGGCATGAAATCCGGCGGAAATAGCGGATAGAGATATAAAGTTGACATTTGAATTCATGGTCCATTCCGGCTCCTCCTTGTAGACTGTCACGAAGTATCACGTAAACACTCACGCACAGTGTGTGTGTGTGTGTGTGTATGGGCACACACCACAGTTCTGTGGGTTTGACTGACTTGATCAAATGGGTGTGGAAAAAATGGCAGACGTGATTCACTGACACCCTCCGTAAAATGGTCAGATGGCGTGATTTCAAGTATGAACTGCTAATGCTGTTACTGCTGGTAGTTTTTCACACGTACCTATATATACACAATAGGTAACTTTGCTTACTGAGCTCAAATACTAGACATAGCAAACTGGATCTCATCGAACAGAACTCTGACACTAACAAATGGGTTGTCCACATACTGCTAGCCACTACTCAGCTGTTAGATACTACTATGCAAATGGTATGCCACTGCTTACGCTAATGTTATTCTGCTACCATTCCTACCTACTGCTGCGCATGATTCCGTTCACTCTAGACTAACGTTGTCATCTTTTGAATTTAAATTGCAGAAGACGCATTTTTAACTGGGACTCTTGAGCTCAACATAAATATCTCGGTACTGCGTCACAGAAAGCTTCAGATCCTTTCCCATGTCCCCATATCCAGCCAGGTATTGTATGCATCAACCAATCTGCTGAAGCCACTTGTCAGTTCACCGAGGAAAGAATGTTTCAAACGAATGCTGATTCGTTTCGTCAACTAAACTGCCTTGGTTTGTAACACACAATAAGGCTCTCCGTGTTTGTCCCGCATCTCGGTACTTCGCTTACCTGTTCTCTTCTCCTCAAACACATCCTTTATTAACAGCTTTGAATCTCATTCCCCATGGCTGTTACCAACAAAATACTGTCGTCCCTCCGAAATTCTCCTCAGACATTCATTGCAGTTGGTATTCGTATTCGAGTCCAACGGCAGCCCACACCATAAAATTGTAAGCCTAAGGTTTCATACACACACACCTACACACACACACACACACACACACACACACACACACAGGTGTAACGGGACTATTAAAGCTTGAAGGCTTCTGTCCTTTTCCATAGGCTTGATGCAATTCTGTGAGTGAATTCACATGGCACGGATTTAACGTACACGCGATAGCGGAATATTTGTAAGAAAAGTAAAATGCCGGGAAGCAGCCACCGAGGGGATTCCGTCTTCCAAATTCAATGTGAGAGCCTGTCTGATAATAGTTATCCACTCACTCTCGAACTGAAGTATGAGTGATTTGGTAAGGAACCACGTAGAGAGAAATGTCGTCGGAGTCGAGTTACACTAAAGCGCCGTACTGCTCTAAGTAACTGAGAGGTGCAATGTTAAAAAGCACTTTTGCACACCGTGAAAGGAAATAATCCAACTGACTGCGTCAAACTGCCATGCTTCGACCCACTCAGCAACCGAGAATTTACCGCTTTTTCGTCAAGGCAGAGAGAAGACAGAGGTTGCGATATGTCATCAGTCGCAAACAGAATACGAGCAGCAACTCACAAACGATTATATACACGGAAAAATAAGCGACACCAATCAAAATGTCACAGTCACGACCATGGCAACCGAATTGATTGCCTCAAGAGTTTGTGCACACAATACGCCTCACTAACTGCCAGCCTTATCGGGTTTTTGTTACGACTAATAACCATTTGAACGCTGTCTCAGGTTTCACGTGATGACGGGTTACCATGAGGTGCTTGGTGATAGACGATGCCGGGCTGCGATTAATTCTCAGATTCGTCCCATTTCGTTGCGTAAGTACTTGTCCCAACCACTTTGGCAAATATTCAGCTATCCTCTGAGCTAACTGACGGTTTGTTCTGCCAATGGAAATGTCACCGCAACCGCAGGTGAACTGATAAACTACGTGAGAGGCCGAACTACCCGACGAGTGCTCTGACGGTTACGAAGAACTAGTCCTCGCGTGGTATGTCTGAGTTGGAACTGGGCTGTCGTGTAGGTTCGCGTTAGAGCGGACCGGAGATTACGTCCGATATCATTTGCCACATGGTTTCCTTTGAATAGCAAGAACAAATAAACATTCTTTGGCTCAGCCGTCAGCACCGGTGTTTTCACTCTGGGAGGTCTGCTGCGTACATGAATTTACCGCATACCATTCCAATGATACCATCTATAACCAGTTTGAACCACCATAACGTTGACGGTTGGATTCTGTGTTCAATGCTCCCCTGGTATCTCCTCCGTGTACCTACGGAACAATTGACCTAAACTCATTCCAATCGGATCCTCCATTCCGTCATAAAACAGTGTTCCGTAGCTGTCGTGAACCAGATATTGCATTCAATACGGTGAATTCTGCATTCATAACCCATGAATGTATCCTAACCTGCCCCGTATAAGTACATATTTCGACAGAGTTGAGTAATAGTCAGTGAAGTATATTGACGCTGTTCTAAGTAAAATTTGGGAACCTGTTCTCCGGCCTAGTTGTACAGTGGTACAGAAAAGAGCAGCAAGAGAAGGGAATTCCTGTTTGACTCTCCACTACACAATGAAGCGCCGCATTTCGCCGTTCACTGTCCAGATGTGATCTGACGTGGCACTTCCGGGCGCGAACATGTGATTACGCCAACTATTCACATAGACTCCCGTTGGCTACCAAACATTATCGATAATCATTCGGACCATACGGACTTCAACGACACTGTGTTCCTGGATGCCCGAAAGTCGGACATTCGTTAGAAGCAATCGGTGCTCATCCGTCCGCTCAATCTGTCGACGGGTCTGTTCTGATCGAAACTGTGGACACCAGTATATTTATCTATCGGAGTCCATAATTTAACTTCGTGCACATCGTCGCCACGTTAGGTCGCGGGTGCAATTTACCCGAGCTGCCTACATACCCAGGAGTTCTATTGATGTTGATCAATTAAAAAGCTTGCAGGTAGGGCTTTTGTTTGTACTGTGGTCCAGAGGACTAGAGACATCCCTGTGTTTAGGACTGCGTGAAAGTTTGTGTGGAGTTCGTGTCAACTCTGGTTCCTTTGTGTACAACTGGTGTTGAATAACTTAGCGAAACTGCATGCCGCGAGGCAATTCTGACTCGAACAATGAGACAAAATGGGGAGAAAGCAAGAGGAGTTCAATAAGGAAGACAAACGAGGACAGGAAGGCCACTCATTGGATTCGGTTAGACGGTTTCAGGACGTCGGAAAGTGGTCGTGTAGAAGATCGCAGGCCGTTACTATTACAGCCCAACCACGCTAATTCAACCATACCCAACAGCTAATCATAGAAGTTAATCA